>VDFB02016530.1:0-26949 GCA_007258455.2 Sequoia sempervirens | reverse complement strand
GTAAAAGTGAATCTATTTATGTTTGCAAGGATAAATATATTAATCTAGAAAATAGTAACACTAGATTCCATGAATGAATTCCAAACAATCTTCAGTTTTATCTTCCCATCAGTCATCAGTCTTTCTCCCATTAAAACCACATGCATTTGAAAATAGTTATTAAATCTAATTCCTATGAACAACAATTAAATCTATAGTAAACAAATGAATCTTAATCTTTAGTAAAAAATAATGAACTACCTTGACAGCATAATGAATTTAATCTATGAGCATAAGTAATTGCAGTTACTAACAATGATTAAACAAGGATAAACATTATTAACTTTCCAATTGATAGAAATTGAACATAAATTAACTAAATCAAAAGAACATAACAAAAGGTCACCTCCTTTGGTTGAGTAGGCCCTGGCCTTCCTCTAGTGGGACCTTTAACATTGAGATTTGAATTAGCTCCTTATTTGCATTCAAATTGGCCCAAATAGGCGAGTAGAATAGAAGTGTGTATTACAAACATTACAATATTCAACAAAGAATTATCTAACTCTAAAATTGAATCTAAGGATGGATATTTATAGGAATATCCATTATTTGAATTCAAAATCATGGTGCTACCCACCAATATACAAAGCAGAAAACCCCAAAACCGCGCGAGCCACAAGTATTCCAAGCCCTCATAATAAACGCGAGCTTCCTTAAATTGAAATCCGCGATGAAACGATTCAATTTGGAGCATTTAGGGGATAATAAATTGTTCCGCAACGCTGGTGAAGGCAATTTTTAACAAATTAACCCTCACGGCGTAAGATTGACTAAACAACAACCTCAAAGATAGGAAGCTAATATGACAACAAAGATTTAAAATTGCATAATCATTCCATCATTAGCATAATTAAAAGCAACACGTTCAATGCAAAATATCATTTCTAATATACTCTCAAATTAGTTAACTCTAAGATAAAATAAGGAAACATATAAGTATATAATCTACCGCCAACATAGTTATTCAATAGCATAATATAGTCTTTGTAAACATAAAATGATCAATTAAAGTGTCATTTTGAGCAATCATCATTTCTCCCCCTTCTTCTGTCAACCATGTCCTCATGGTTGAGGATCTGGTAAATTCTTGTTTTTGTTCACAATCCATGTAATTAAGCCAACCAAATCAGCATCTTGCATCATATTTTCTAAGTCCTAGAATGAGCATATCCATTCAATGTATCAATTTCTTTTGTGCATTCTCTCAATCTCTCCCCTATGAACTATGGTGATGCATTAAATGTAGGTGCATGAATTATGATCAAGTGTGGTTTGAATATCATCCCAATCCAATTGGCTACACTACTGAATTTGACACCATATTTTAACGGTCATTTGTCAGTCGTTCAACAAATCTTTGTCGAAGAAGCGATGCAATGGTGAAAATATTTTCATCACTATTTTTCTTTGAAAGGGAAATGACGAATTAAAAATAAAATAGTGGTGAAGAATCATCAGTCGTTGCCATCGTGAAATGGCTCCTACTTTCATCAGAATATTGATGAACACTCTATGTATCCACCATCAAATTACAATAGAAGTTTGTCGCCAGTTCGACGAAAAGGACAAGGAGTAGCATCGACACAATAGTAGACGTTCATCACCATTTCGATGAAATGGGCAAGGAGTAGCATCAAAACAACACCAAAAGTTCATTGAACTTGCGATGAAAAAGGAAAGTAGTAGCGTCAAAACAACACCAAGAGTTTGTTGACTTTGTGATGAAAATAGCAAGGAGTAGCATCAGAAGAACACCAAAAGTTCATCTAAAGTGTGACAAAATGGGAAAGGAGCATCATGGAGACAAGGCCAAAAGTTTGTTGAAATTGTGACAAAATGGGCAAGGTGTTACGATGAAACCTTTGTCACATCTATTGCAACTTCATTGAACCTTTATGTTGATTCATTGGTGGTTTTCGTCAAAATTGCGACGAAGCATCAATATTTTTTTTTTTAAAAATATTCATGGAAATGTACCATTGGCGAGGATTTGGTTCACCACTACATACAGATCAGATATTGGTTTTGATGTGCTTCAAATGGGATGCATTAGAACTCGGTACAGTGCTCGACATCTTATTGAGCTTTTGTTTCCTATAGTCAGAATATCTTTTCAACAGTAAGCCAACCTAATTTGTGCCTCATTTTCCCCCTCCCCCCATCACATCACTCTCAATTCCCCATACCTAATGATATAGAATTAATCATTCATTCATCCATTAATAACATATAACATTCATTCATTAACATATAACATTCATTAATTAACATATTCACATTCATTCATTAGCATATAATATTCATTATTTCAATTTTTACATATTATCAAAAATATGGTTGTCATGATATGATTACAATCACTTTTTTTTGTTTCTTTTTCAAAGCTACATAAATATGAAGTGGAGTATCATTTTCTAAATCAATATATGTCCCCCTTTAGTTGTTCCTCCTTTTCCTCTGCTCATGATCTCTTTACTGTATTTAGTCATCTAATGCCATATGGCGGGACGTTCCCAAGGGGGATCTCATTTAATAAAGAAAGAAACGGTTAAACCGGATATGTTTTATTATTATTGTTAAGTATTTCAATTAATTAAAGAACATTAGAGTGGTTCTCACCGATGTCCACATCATGTTCCTTGGAACTTTTTCTATGTAGAATCACATGGCTCAACATGTTGAACACCCTCTAAATCTTGATCTACGTTCAATTTAAAAGGTTACATTAATTAATACAATTCAATTGAAATTAAATATGTTTAAGAGAACATGAGGGTGGTCCCTCTTTACCTGATGGGGCACATCATGTTCCTAATCTTCTCTAGCTTGATCATGTTCAACATGTTGATCACACTCTACATGCTCTAAAGTTGAAACACGAAAGGTTACATTAATTAATACACCAATTGCAATTAAATATGTTTAAAAGAACTTTAGAGTGTTCCTTTTTACCTAATGGGACCACATCATATTCCTGATCTTCTCTAGCCTGATCATGCTCAACATGTTGATCACACTTTACATGCTCTAAAGTACCGGGATGCACACCATGACCTTCATCTACATGTTCTTCTCCACCCTTAGTAGGCTACATTCCAATGTCATGTGCAATATTATCATTGCTTGAATGTTTAAAACAAATAGGAATGTAATTACTTTATGGTGGAAATTAATATTGAATAGATTGCACAAGTATTCAATTTTAAATAAAATTTATTGAGTTTATTTACTTGCATGTCAGGTGCAATGGAAGATTGTGTTTGCCCAGTCAAGACTCTTAGGCATTTAGCCACGACTCCATAGCCTTGCTGGAAGGCAATATTCAGGTCCTCTTATGTGGGAACTCTATTGAATTCAGAGCCCTACATTTTTGTAGAAGATCATGAATTTTTCTTCTATGGTGTGATAAAACCAAAATTGTTTTCAATTTATTATAATTTGGATGCAATATTTCATTTTTTGATACTTACAATTCATTTGGATAATTTCATATAACCACCAGAGCCAAGTTTGTGTTTCTTGTGCTTTTCTAGTCTTTCCTTTGTTTCCTTCGATGCGTCGAGCAACCTATGAAAAGTTTGAAATATGTTAGATTATGTAAAAAGAAAGAGTAATCAGTATATAATTATATTGTTGATAGTATCACACATAGCATACTACTTTTTTGAAAAAAATTAATGGCATTTCCATAGAATACAGACATTGAGAGCAAATTAAATACAGAGTTCAATCCACGAATTATAGAAAATAGATTTTTGTTGGTTATATTCATATCGCTAATTACATTGCACAAAACATACTACAACTACATAAATATCAGATGGTGATAGTTGTCTATGCTACCACATTTTTCATACATGTCTACCAAAGAATTTTATCAAATAGTTCATTGCCTTACTGTTATGGCTAAAATCCTAAAATAGGTGCTTTCAAACAAGCTATGGATGCTTGGAAAAAATCTATCAAAGCATAATAGTAAGAAACAAGCCATGGTATCATGGTTTTTTTTGCATGAAAATCAACTCAATTTTATTCACATTTTTTTGCAAATTTTAAACATGTTTTTTTGGCAGTTTTGTAGTTTGAAACGAAAAAAATCATTGACCAAAAAGTCAATATTTTTTCAAAAAATCATGAAAAAAATCGTCTAGCCTGCAATTTTTTTAAAAATTGCAATTGATCAGGATTTTTTGCAGATTTATACTTTTATATCACATACCTTCCTTGGGTCGATGGTGTCTTTCCTTTTTTCTTTTCAGCCTTTTCCTTTCCATTGGACACCAAGTCCTTCCACTCCCTCTACGGAATCATGTGGAGATGCTCTTACTTTTTGTTCTTCTCTAAATGTGACCTACATTGGTCCCTCGCATACTTTAGATAGGTACCAGCTTCTTAAGGACCTTGGTTTAGTTGAATGTTTTATCATTGAACAACACAACTAAATGGTTAATGAGCTCATCTTTTAAATCTTTATTTTGGGCATTCCACCATGTACGTATGGTGGGCCTGAAGAGCTCCAATGTAATATCACTTAGATGTTTATAAAAAACATCATTTCGGCCACAAAATGATCATGGGATCAGAAGTCGAAAAGGAGCCATCAATAAGTAAATTTCAATTGACAGAGAATGGGTCAATTAAACATTTTAAAGTACCTAGGAACTTCTGGCCCTGCGGAAGTTGAAAATTTTGCCAAATACAAGGTGGACTGGGTAATTCCCGTGACTAGTAATACAGAAGATCTTATAGGAATGTCAGCGAAAAAATCACCGGTACTAGTGGCTTCTGTGATCCCTAGGTACAATACGTCCCAAAAGCATACCTTAGTATGTGTTCACTGCTAGAGGGTGCATTAATGAATTCCTGCATGGTATGTGTTGTCAACATTTCAGATGACAATATAGGCATGGATGATGGGTTCAAATAATGTGATGTATGCGTAGGAAGATCAGGATGGACACTTGTACCAACCCTTACTCCTCGGGAAGCACTTGCAGTACCCTGATCATGGCCAGGAGCATCATGAGGAGGAAAATAACCCTATAAAAACAACACATATTTTACTTCATGACATAAAAGAGTACAAAATATAAAACCATGAATGAACTTATGTTATAATTAAAGACCTTATGACAACTTCCTTGCAAGTTTTGTAATCTCTCTATCAATACTTTAACACTCTCTCTTAGCTCATCTATTTGAGGCACTTTGAACATCAACTTAGTAATTTCTTCATTGCATTTTCTCATGAGATTCTTTATCGTATCAAAAGGGTTTGTTGAATAAGCGATGTCATCATCACAAAATATTGACTGCACCTCACTATGGATGCTCTCCTCTACTGCTGGTGCCTTTCCTTGACCATTCAACTGCAACAAGAATATTAAAAACATTATCAAAATTAATCCAAAAAACTTATGAAAAAAACATAATAATAAAACATTTTTCTTGTATCTAATTTGTACAATTACAATGAGGTAAACATGTTGGGTAGAAGTGCCTGAAGATACATCACGATTTGTGCTCTAGGCCAGATCCTTCTCTGTATGATCAATTTCCCCCTGTGACAAAAACTAAATATAAAAAAACATTACCAAAATAAAACCAATAGAATTATGAAAAAAAATATAAGAATAAAATGGTATGTTGGAGTCATTAATTGGAGGTTGGGTAAAATGGTACATAGTACATACCACCCCCATAGTAACTATGTTTGTAACTAAGCGATTCAAATTGTAATCGATTAGCAACTCTTCCCCTGCAGTTATTGATTTTATCACACATACGAATACACAATTTCCCTTACATGCCTCGAATATGCAATTGGGTTGCTTATTTTTTGACCCATGTTGTGTACTATTTATAAACCCTGGAATATTCATTGATGCTTTTGGCCTTCTGTCAATGTACATAGCCACTCCTTTATTTTGATCCTTATCTTTTAGTTGTATATAATTTGATGATAGGGCATACCTATGCATACTTTGTGTATATCGAACTAGTTGCATCCAATCTTTGTAACTATAACAGGTCCAACATAATCCATCAATTCAGTAACTTTGTCGTAACAGACCTTTATGTCGTCCATGCAAAATAGGCCGAAACCATGTAATGACAATGGTGCTATGCATTATATCCTCTCATTGACACAAAAATCGGTGATTATTGGAGGAAGTTCCTTGGGTACCCATTGTTTCCATAGATGTTTTTTACCTCAAGGGCACCTCGATGTCACCTATGCTCTCATTATCATAAGAACATGACCCCCCTTCAGCAAGAAAAAATTCCATGCATTTACTAAATTTTCTTCTAATCTTTTGACCTTTTGTTGATCTCCCTCTTTTAGACATACTACATGTCTCTCTTTCCTCTTCTCTTCCTGAATTTCCCTCGCTCGAGGAAGATAGATTTGACAAATACCTATTTGGTGGTACCTACACATAAGGATGTTCGATGAAGTTCTTTCATGGTGATGTGATCCCAAGGTAACATTATGATTAATATATCATTTCATTGCTAGAATTTCATAGGTTATAAGGTAATCAAGTCTTGATAGATTGCAAGCTATTGTTACTACCGTCCAAATGTGTCCATCACAAATCAAATCTACTTAACATTTTAACTCCCAAACTTTGTAACAAGTGTTAAATGTGACTATGGTCCACCAGTTACACAACGAAGGCCTCAAATGTATTCTTTAATTGTAATCAAAGGACTTTTTCTCTTCATTCAAGTAAATAAACTTGAAGGGAAACACCACCAAGTGGTTTATTGGACACCTACATGACTAAAAATAGAAGCAAATTAACATTTAATTCCATATGTCTAAGTGGTTAATGGGGAGGGAGTGTGTACTGGGCCTAGTTAAGTTATCATAAGTTTACACTTTGGCACAACTTTTTAAGTCATATTAAATCTTCCTATGTTCAATTGCTAGGAGAGATTTTGGTATGTTTTAAGGTAGAATGATTGATGAAAGAGCCCAAATACTAGCCTTTCTCTGTGGTATCCAGGTACACATAGCAACAGTCTTCTCTTATACAGTTGGACATGATTTAAAGATCTTAGCTAGGAATTATTCATTTAACCTAAGGTGTTCTCATAATAATGCCATCATTGGAAAAGTATGATGAAATTCTTCTATTATGAAGAATTGTTCTATGTGCCTCTAGTAATCACTATAAATGTTTGTAAGGATAAAATGACTAATTGCATCAGGTTGGAGAGAATCAACTTTGAGTTCTTCAAAGATTATATTCCTCTATTCATAATTTTAAGGGTTGTGTGAGGAGGAGGTTATCCCCATACCAAGAGGAGGAGGAGCTTTCCTTGTATTCTTTAATAATTTCATTATTCTTATTTATTTTACCTTTATTTACAAATACACATACATATGCATTTACTATTTTTATTTATTTCTCATGTAGTTTAATAGTTTGATCGATTTCATATTATATGTGTTGAAGACTTTAGAATTTCAATTACATTAATTTATGGATATGTTGTATCTATAACACTACAAAACCGTATGCCCTTTCCATTTACACTTGCATTTATAAATACACATTTATATACATAGATATAGATCTATTTAATGATATGTTGCATTTATTGTTCTAGGAGAGCATCCAGTAATTGCATTTACATTTACATTTAAAAATAAATATACATACATATATATGTGTGTGTTTGTGTGTGTATGTATATCATTTATATTCAGTGTTTAGAAACAACCCATTAGTTCTACACATGGATAAAAATTCATAAAATCATATCTCCCATACATGTTTTGTTGAAACCTAGGCTTGAACCTCTCATTTCACATGCTTTTCTTCACAAAACTATTGAGGATAGTAGCTATACCTTCTTTATTTCTCATCCTATGCCCTATTCATGCATCCTAAAATTACAATAGTATCCACGAGGCCTATTACACAAGATATAGTAATCACAAAAAGTGTAAGAGGAACTTTATATCATGTTTGGACTACAAAACCTTGAAAAACAGGGTAACTCAAATTATGATTTGTTGGTGGGCTGTATGGAAAAAATCATTAGCACCAGCTCATTCTTGGAGTCTTTTGAAAGAGAAGTGAATCAGGTGGTAGTTAAGTACAAACCTTATAGTGTCAAGGTGAATTAGGTGATCAATTTTGATTGGCCAACTAATGAAGAGTACAAGGTTGTCCAATTGGTTGGTGACACGTGTGCTTTCTGGCCCAATTCTTGTTTTCTCCTCCTTTTCCTATGAGAAGGATTTCAAGGCCAGAAGTATGGGTTAGCGAGTTAGATATTTTTGGTCAAGTCTAGATGAAGTTGCAGAGAAAATTGTAAAGAGTCATTAGTTTTAAAGAGGAAATGCAATTTAGATTATCTATTCTGCAGTGAGTTTTTGGTCATGAAGTTTGATGTTTTATGATAGTACTAGCATTTGAATTAGATATGATTAATTCAAATCATGTCTCTCATTTTAGCAAAGAATAATATCTAGATTTTGAATAAAATGATCAAGGGTTTTTTGGTTCATCTCACTGTTGTAGTGTGTATGATTCTTGTTTTAGCTTTAATTCAAGGAATTAATTAAAATGATTGAATAGGATTGTAGGTGGATATGTTCTGTATATTTTTATTATCTTATACCATTTTCTGAGAATGGGGGTGCCAATGTATGAGAATATCTTTGGAAACAAGGCATGAAAATTGAAGGTTAAAGAGAATGGGGGTGTCAAACTTACATTACTCATTGCCCCTTGGTCGTCAATTTTTTGTGAGTGCCCTCAACCTCATCCTTGGTGCTGGTATTGACCTTGTTTTCACTCCTCAAAACTCTTAATTGGCTCTAATATTGACATTGTTTTCACTCCTCCAAACTCTTTTTCAGCGTTGGTATTGACCTTGTTTTAACTCCAAACTCTTCCTTGGCATTGATCTTGTTTCACTCCTCCAGAGCTCTTTCCATAAATTCTTTGGCATTGACCTTCATTTTAGCCTCCCAAACTCTTCTATAAATTATTTGGCATTGACCTTTCCTTCTCCAATTTGATGAGCTACAACCCTGGTTTCATTTAGCTTTAGGTATGTTAATTAGGTTCAAAATTTTGCTTTTTCCATTTAGCTAGGTTTTAATATTCTAATTTGAGTTAAATGCTATAGTGGCTATATTTTGCATAATAAAATGTATAATTATTCAGCTTAGTAATTACATGTATAATTCTTTAACAAAATTATTAGTACATATAAGGTGTGTAATTAATAATTAATATGAAATTATATTTTTTATATAATATAAAATATAATTAATATAATATATTTAATATACTTGATGTATATGTGTCTGGAGAGAGAAATTAAATTTTGATTTGTTTCATGTCAACAATCCAAGTGTGTTTTCCTTGGGGAGGTTATGCCTCAGTGTCATTCATTGATTAAAAGATATGAAAGTAATTATAAGTTAAGACCTCTTGATGTGCCCATTGCATGGGAGACAAAAGATAAAACATGGGAAGAAAATATAGAGAGAAGGAATGTGACAAACATACCAAATAGAAGAACAAAGAGAGATAGAGAGGTGAGATAAAAGAGATAAGGATGAATAGATAGAGATATAGGGAGGGTGATTGATATATCTCTCCCTGTCACTCTCTCTATATCTCCACTATCTATGTCACTCTTGCCTCTTCCTCCCTCTATCTATTGAGCTATCTCTCCCTCTCCCCCCTTTCTCTCTCATTCACTCCATCTCTCCCTCCATCTCTCCTACTCTATATCTCTATCTCTATTTCTCTTTTTATCTCCCTCTTACTCCTCTCTATATACCAAAGAGTAATTAGGAGGTGGAGGGTGACAAAGAGAATTAGGAGGAAGGGGAAAGGAAGAGTGTTTAGAAAGGTAGGATAGAAGGTTAAGGAGTTTTAAGTTGTGAGGAGGTAGGAGGAGAGACTTGAGAGAGAGAGAGGGAGTGGGAGAGAGATACATGAAGGGAGGGTTAAGGGTAGAGGGTAGAGGTTTTATTAAGGGTTAAGGGGAGAGAGAGACCTAAGGGAAGGAGAGGGGGTAGGATATTGAAGATACTTGATAGAGAGAGGAGGGAGGAAGTGGGAGATAGATAGAGGGAGTGAGAGTTAAGGGTAGAGGGTAGAGGGTTTATTAAGGGTTTAGGGTTTAGGGTTAAGGGGAGAGAGATAGAGGGAGTGAGTGAGTGAGATAGAGACCTAAGAGAGGGAGAGGGGGTAGGATATTGAAGATACTTGAGAGAGAGAGGGAGGGAGTGGGAGAGAGATAGAGGGAGGGAGGGTTAAGGGTATAGGTAGATGGTTTAAGGGTTTGGAGGTTAATGGTGGAGAGGATAGAGATAGAAGGTAGGTGAGTAGAGAGACCTAAGAGAGGGAGAGGGTAGGATGTGGGAATAGTTAAGGAGAGAGATAGAGAGAGGGGAGGGAGTGGGAGAGAGATGGTGGGAGGAGGTTTTGGGGTGGGGTAGATGGTTTGAGGTTTAGGTTAAGGTGGAGGGATGAGATAGGGGTGAGTGGGTGAAATGCCTGGAGGGAGTGAGTGAGGTGAGAGAGACCCTGAGAGAGGAGAGGGTGGGAGGGAGGACTTGAGAGACCTAAAGAGAGGAGGGGTAAGGGGAGAGACTTGATAGAGAGAGAGGGTAGAAGGTTGAAGGGTTTGGGGTTTAAGGGTTAAGGGTTAATGGTTTAGGGTTTAGGGTGATGGGTAGTGATGGAACTTAAAATTTTTGTTCACTATGTTCTATTTTATAAAAAAAACACATATGGACTAATAGTTGAACACAAAAATTCTATTTCTTGTTATAAAAACAACACAATGATTTAAAATACAACTTATATTGAACAAAAATGGACCAATAGTTGAATAATAACTTTTTGAAAATACTTCACATTTAATGGGAAAATACATGTTATTTATTGTGCTCACCTTTTATATTTGTGATAGGACAAACTATTAATATAAAATTATCCAATGCTTGTATTGATGGAACTTCAAATTTTGTTCCTAATGTTTCACTCATGCCTTGCCTTATGTCACTAGTCTTTCACGGTGTTGGAAAATTTCTTAGGTCTGGGGTTTTAGCTTTGTCTTCATCTTAAACCCTTGTGTTTACCTAATTCCTTGGATGGGATCTATTTCATCGTTACCTTTTTTGAAGGGTTTTAAAAGCATCTTATGCCCCATTGTTCCATATAGGCCTAGTCCCTTTGGTCTTAATATTTTATTTCCTCCACGGGTTTTATTTTCCTAAGTCCTAGTTGGCCTTGTGCTAAACAGTTTTAAAAAAACTTATGTCATTGTTTTCCCATTTTGCTAAAGTAATGTCCCCTTGCCCTTCAATGAATTTTTTATTTTTGGAAGGATGAAATTCACGTTGTCGTCGATCAAAATTCCTTCAAGATCAACAGTTGCCCACCATCCCGTGATTGGGAATTGTAGGATGACGATATCATGGGCGGGCAACACGTGTCCCTTCTGGGGATCAAATTTGCATGACTATTCATCAAATGTCATTTGATCTGAGTCATTCCCTGCCATCCCGCAATGGTGCTTTTGTTGATTGCGAAATCAGGGGCGGCTTCCACATGGACTGTACAAGGTGGGGCCTGAGGAAATTTTTGTGCAATATATTTTAAATGTTTCATTGCTTCCAAAGCAAAACATTTAAAATGAAATATTTGACAAGGCCAAAGGGAAATTCATAAAAAATGAGTAAAAGCGGAGAAATTAGGGCAACTAGTGATTTTAATGGTATATTAAAAAAATATCATATTTTGATAGTTGAATACATTCAAAATATTTCTAATATATTTCCAATTTAAAAAATATATTTTTTAATTTTTTAAATATATATATATTTTTAAAAGTATATTTTTATTTTTTTTTAAATATATTATACGTACAAAATTACATAATCAATAATAGATAATAGATTTTGGTGAATATATCTAGGTATGTTAATATATGATTGAAAAAATAATTTTAATAAACTAGATATTGAGACATCTGCGTTTTAGTATAACTTAAATATTAAAATTTAATGTAAGTTTATAAAATATAATATATATTTTTAAATAAATATTTAAAGATTATTATAGTATATTTAAGATCATGATTATCTTTTAATATCATCATGCAGTGGTATATCTATCTCATATTCTGAATCAAGTTTGTTTCTATAGAGTATCATGTTGTATGCTCTTTATATGGAAGGAGTAGGTGTTTTTTCATGGAGCTTAATAGGTTCTAATAATTTTAGTCATTTTAAAGATTTTTATTTTTATAAAGAGAGGTATATTTAGACTTTTGATAGCTTATGTACAATTATGCATATTCTTTTATCTATTATATTTTTTGCAATATCATGTTATTCTTGATTAATCACATTATTTGTTTGTCATTTTTATTTGTTTTATTGAAAAAAAAAATCTTTACTTTACATCTATGATAATTTCAAAATTATCAAATTTAAAAATTAATAATTAAAAACTTATTTTTATTAATCTCTTGAAGTACATAGGTCCTAATCTTTTATAGATTAATAACTATCTAAATAGCTATTTCTTTCCTTTATTTCTATAAATGTGTCTCATGTCTCTATTGAAACTTATGAGATGTGTATGTAATTCTTACCACAACACTCTTAGAGTTAGGATTTATTTTCCCTTTATCTATTTTAATATTGTTTCCTAATAGTGGCTAATTAAATCTTCATTGAAACCTACAAAAGAGCTTGCGTCCTTCAATCTCAAAGCTTGTCTAATTTCTTGATGAGAATCATTCACATTGATTCCCAATATTGTGCTCCTTGCATGATACATTTATAAAATGCACTTGGTAATTTAGTATGTGGTTGAAATATTAGAGTAACAAAAAATGGTTCTTTTCATTATTGGCACATGATTGGCCATTTTTACTATGTTAAATTTTTATTCACTTTTATTTTCATGGTTTTCATGTTGTCAATTTTTTATACATTTCTTAGTCTTTTTAAAAAAATAAATGAAGGTTCTATTAGTGTCCCCAATCTTGCTAAAAGTCATGTATAGATAGAGTACAATATATAAACTATTAATTATAGAGTATAACAACAAAATGAATTTAAAAACTACTACATAGAAACAAGGTTTAGAATAATTCAAAATAGAGATACCATTCTTGTTAGAAACCAAGATTAGATCTACAAACCAAAAATACCTTCCACAGAAGAGAAAATCAGAAAAAGTAGATAGGTTGTAAAATAATGTGCAACATAATATTATTTAGGAATTCAATAATTACATGATAATGATTTTCTTTATAAAAGTAAAGATGCATAAACCTAATCTTATCTTGAGCATGAAGATAGGTCGATAAGATAATGATAAGATCCTATAACTTAGGAATTAAATAATTACCTAAGTAAACTTATGCAAAGTGTAATTAATAATTAATTACACCAACACCCCCCAATAAGTGCAATATATAAGATCCTATAAATTAGGAATTAAATAATTACCTAAGTAAATTTATGCAAAGTGTAATTAATAATTAATTACACCAACAATTCTCCTACAAATATTATGTATAGAAACCCTTTGTAGCTACATTTTCACTCTCTCCCACTCTCCCACACTCTCTCCCACTCTCTCCTGCTCTCTCGCACCCTCTCCCACTCTCTCCTACTCTCTCCCTCCTATCTCCTGCCTCTCTCTCGTTCTCTCGCACCTCTCCTCTCCACCTTCCTTCTACCTCCCTCCCTCCCATTCTTTCCCCTTCCTCCTCCTTTGTCCCACTCTCCCACCTCTTACCCTATCCACCTCCTCTCCCCTCCTCTTACTCTCTCCCTCCTCTCCCAATCTCACTCTCTCCACTCTCTTCTTGCCTCTCTCCCCCCTCTCCTCCTTTCTCCCTTTCTTTCACTCCTCCTCCAATCCTCTTCATTTAGAGCCATAATCTCAACCAAATTCAAAGGAAATAGCAATGGTTTAAGAAGTAGACTTAAGTGCTTTAGATTCTTTTTGGTTCCATCTCAAAATTTTGAAGTGTAACTATCCTCAATTTCCACGTCCAAGGTCAACATTTCTTGATTTTAGAAAAGTGGCCCTCAAGTCCCTTTTTGGGAACAAATGTTGGTGCACTTACTTAAAACTTTATTATATTTCAACTAAGGTAGAAATTTTTGTTATCTGTTGTCTTGCTGAAAGGTGGGAGATAGGCACTACAAAGAGGTAACCCACTAATGAAAATGGTTAGGTAGTGTTGTAGAGATCATAATAAAACTTTCCACTGAATGATTGTAAATGTACTTCAATGAAAGAGGTGCAAGAACAACACTTCATTCACTTGGATTACAACTTTTGAAGAAGTGGTAGAAGAAATTATGGGTGTAGCTCAACAAAATAATTCAACATTTTGAAGCATGAAAAATAAGATGATGTTAAGTTTTCACACATTATACAAAAGGTCCTTTTCAACAGATACATATTTAAACTTCAAGTGAAAAAAAAGACTTATATACTTGAACAAAGGATTAAATGCACAATCATAAAAATAACAAAGTTTGATTATTCATCTGAGAGAAAAGCTTTATTAGACTCAATTTCAAAGCTATACGTTTCATAACATTCAAATGCTTGAATGTATATAATGTTAACAATATATTCAAACATTTGAAAAAAAAAATAGTGGATATATCTAAGTTAGTTAATGCCATTTGTCATAATTAATAACTTCTTTGATGCTGTCAATGTAAGAATCTATTGATTGATGGATTTCTTGTTTTAGATTTATTTTTCTTGATGATAGTTGTTTATGGAATAGAGTTGGTATGATTTCAAATTTCAATGTATTGCCTGATAAGATTGAAACTAAAATTAACCTCCCTCTAATCTCTCCCTCTCTCTCCCCTCTCTACATATATCATCCCTCTTCCCCATCTTCTATCTCTCCCTCTCTGCATATGCTCTCCTTTCTCCTCCTCTCTCTATCTCTCCCCATCTCTCCCTGATCTCTTGCTCTCTCCCTATACCCATATCTATCTTCATATCCCAACCTATTTGTCCCTTTATCTTCCCATATATTTCTATATATATGTATTTCTCTTCCCATTTATCTATCTTTCCCTCTCTCTTTCTCTCTCTCTATCTCCCCCTATTATATCTCCCTATTTCTCTATATATTTATTTCTCCCTCTATCTCTCTCTATATCTCTATCCATTTTTATCCCTTTTCCTCTCTCATTATATTTTCATCTCTACCTCTATATATAGGGAGAGATACAAAGGTGAAGCATTGGACCTTCCCAAAGATCCACCAATCTCAACACTACTTCCAACTATTTTGAGCATTTAAGTACATATTGTATGCTAGATTAGGAGGCATGTGTCAAAGCTCATATTTATTGATGCAAAATAGGTCCAAAGTCACAAATTTGGTGTAGAGTTAGTTATAGTTTTGTACAAAATTTCAAGTGTCACATAGAGCAAAGATATTCCAATTTTTTATGTCTTAATCCTAATTTGGCACTTCATCAAAGATTTAATGTCTTCATCAGCATTAAGCAAAGAAAGGAATTATGCCACCTAAGTCCCTTGCATTCTGTTTATATATGTCTTTATTTTCCCTCCAAATCCATAATATATATTAGTGTGTATTTATTTATTGAGTAAAAGAATTAACCTAAGTAACACATTAAGGAATTCTAAAGGATTTGTAAAACTGGAAAAATGAATTTTTGTTGGATGTTGTGTTGGCATGCATGGTTTAGAAAAGCTCAAAATATGAATGGGATTTTAAAGGCCATATATTATGGTAACACAATGCAAAAGAAAGGAAGGAAATCTATTATCGAATTTAATCCAATTTAATATATATGAAAAACCACATGCCAGTATTATAATTCTTGACATATTAATTTTATAAAATACCTTACCATTCAAATAAACTTAATCCCAAAGAAAACCTAAAGTGAACATTAATTGAACCCTAATTGCAGATTCATAACTCTAATCATAACCCTAAGTGAACACTAATCCAGACCGTCTAACCCTATCCTTAAAGTTATCATATATTCTAGTATCTATCTTATCTAAATTTGGGTTGGAATTATTTTCCTTTATTTTAATTTATGCATATATTTTTGTTTATTAGATCTTATTTATAGTGCTATAAATATAATTTTACTTCTACATTCATTCTGTACTTACATTTTTTTCATGATATTTTTGAATTCATTTTGGAATATTAAGATCAATCACACACATCTAAATGTAAGAACATCAAATTTTCAAAACGAATTCTACCCAAAGAAACCTTAGGCATAGATGAACAAATTCTCAAAAGAAGAATGACAACATCATTAACATTTCATTAAAATTCACTCAAATCCACATAAGGAGAGAAAATATATTAGAATTATACGTTTATTCATGCTTATAAGTCATATATGCATACAATTTAAGATAATTTGCATATATTCATCCAAAACTCAAAAAGGGCTATCTATTCTATTCCATCTGCTTGGGGTTTAACAATAATGCTTTTTCCATATATCACTTCCTCATCAGAGGATAGATATCTTCCAGCATATATTCAGCATCAAAACACAATAGAGCTTTCATGATTACTCTCCTACAAAAGAGCCTTGAATTCCCTTTTATATGACAAGGAAGCAACAAGCTTCGGGCTCAAATGTAATTTCACCACAAATTTTCATTTGAACAAAATCTCCATTGCATTTGAATTTCATTTCAAAACTTCCCACACATTGAATCTACAAAACATAGTGGTGCACAAACTGGGGAAAGCTAAAAGAAAAGGGAACACAAATTGTCATCAAAATCCCCTTGTCACTATCCCTGCAAAAAAACCAGGCAACCAAATTGCCACAAAGGCACCACAACAACTTCTTATTTACCCACCACCCTTCCCTTACCAACACTCAAACCCTGGTATACACACCTACTTCTAGTTGTTTCCCAATATGGTAGACCCTTAGCCTCCTCTTCTTTCTTTTCCTTTCCAAATACAATTCTAGTTTGTCTGCTTGGGGTTTTAACAGCCAATGGTACCACATATATCACTTCCTCATCAGAGGGTAGACAATGATTTAAGTAATGTAAATACTAATAGTAGTCAGAGTCTGGTCTCGGTTACATCATCATAAGTGTTGCTCGTAAGGTCAATGGGCGAGTGTTGGAATCTAGATAAGGAGCCATGCCCATACCTTATTTTCCTACCAACACTAGTAATAGAGCACACTGTCGACTGCTTGCCTTTGTCATCTACTAGTTGAGTAGCAAAGTTTTAGAATTGCAACCTTCTATTGCATCTAGTGGGAACAAGCCTTGGATTTTCAACCAAAGCACCTTCCTAGATAGCAGGACCGAGCTTTTGTGAGCTCAAACAAACATACCTCCTTACTGACTTACTCATTTTCTCTACTCAGACAAGCACTCAAACTTGATTAGACTCAGCCCACAAAGTGCTCTAATTGCTACAAGAATGACACTAGTAGCAATTAATTCCTCTTGTATTTATTGTGCGACGTAATGGCAACCTTCATCAATGCTTAGTAAAAATGCATGTGCAAACATGGAAATTTGGCGACATATGTACTATCACCGTTTAACTAGAGCTGCATGAGAATCCAAAGATCACCTTTCATTATTGCCAACAACATCTTCACATAGATTGAGATAGACATGACTATAGAAGCAAGGAATAATTAATTAATGCTTCACCAGTTATACAATAAAATGACCACCATGTGCCATTTTCCAACTTCGAATACTACCTGCTGATCTCCTAAAGAGTTGGCAAATAAAACAGTTTATCTCAGGCTAACTCAGTTTGACATCCAACGAAGCATCATTCACTTTCCTCATGACCAATAACATTAATCCAAATAACAGGGTGACACCTTAGGTCTACCCTTCAGGGACTACCTCACTTTCCACTAAGCCTCATGCTAAAATATTAGGAAACCTTGTAGAGTGCGCAAGTTGGTAGAATTAGATGAGATCTTCTCCCATATCTTGATCTGAAGAAACTACACGTGCATGATTGAGTATTTTATGGGAAAATGATTTGGGATAAACCCATGGTGACACTGACCACTAGAGTTGGGAGAAACTTGAAGCAGCATCACTGATTTAAATTAAAACCAACTTTGAGTTTTAATTCTTTATTTCCTTCATAAGAGGCTTTATTTCCTAAGTCTTGCCTGGCCTTGTTAAATTCTTATCCCAACCCTAACAAAGAACAAATGATTAAGCTAAGGATTGTATTTGTTGTTATAACTTCAATTCTAGAGAATTCTTAATTACCATTCTTATTTGTGCATTTGTATATGTGTTTTCAATGTTTATTTGACAGTTTAAAAGATGTGCCAATAATGTTGCAATCACTAATGATTAATTTTTTCTTGATGGTTAAAATAGATTGGTAGTTAAATTTATCTATAATAAGTAAATTTATCATTGATTTTTTCTTGATAAGTAAATCAATATTTCATAAATTTATCTATAATTCTTATTTAATTTTTCTTAATTATATTAAATTGTTAAAAAAAATAAGTTGCTTATAAATAATTTTATGTGTTTTTTATAATTAACTTGATATTGTGTATAAAAGGTGTAAGTTATGAATGTTATAATATAAAAAAATTAAAAAAAAGTCAATGTTTATTTGTTAGTTTGATGTGAGAATAATGTTGCACGGTAATGATTAAATTTTTCTTGATTGCTTAAGTGATATTGCGAAATTATTCTATGTTAATTTAATGTTATGAATGTTATATAATATAAAGAAAGATATTTCTAATATATTTTTAATGCATCTTTATATTTTATAAACAAACATCTAAAATAAAAATGTGATTGTAAAAAAAATACAACTTAATGAGTGAACATACATTTAAAGTTAAAAGTGAAATTAGAAAACAAATTATAAATTTATTTTATTTTTCTTCTATAAATATAATATTTTTATTTGTCGTCCGCCTAGTAATGCCCACTTCTCCTTTTAATGAATGTTTTATTTTGTAAGGGTTGATTTAGTGTTTTCATTGATCTATTTCTTGTAGATATCAATGGTGCCCACCATCCCATGATCAGGAATTGAAGGATCGTGAAATCACGGGTGGGTGCCATGTGTCCTATCTGGCGGATCAAATTTGTGCTATCGCTGACCAACTGCCATTTGATTTGAGCCGTTCCCCACCATCCTGCGATGGTGCTTGGGTTGATTGTGAAATCATGGGCGGGCACCATGTGTCTCATCTAATGAAGCCTAAAGAGTAAAGGAAACACTAGCCGACTTTAAATGTATTAAGGGGTGGATTACAAAAGTGTTCTCAAGATGCACATGTTCTAAATTGATGGATATGTTATAATCTCATTGGAAAAGCTGCTCGAAGGTTAACGACATGGCTGACGACTATGTTAAAAGAATGAGATCATTGATGCTCATGATCAACAGTTTCCCGCCATGGCATGATCAGAAGTTTCAGGATTGCGATATTGTGAGAAACCGCTACATGGACTTCCTTCGTAGTGTATGGTAAAATGGGTCCCTTATCGCCATGTTGGCAATTGTGTCAGCTTGTTTTGAAGGTGGCCATCAATGATTTTATTTTGTAGAGGGTTGAATTAGCACTGTCATTGATCTATTTCATGTAGATCAATGGTGCCCGCTATCCTACGACCAAGAATTATAGGATCGCGATATCATGGGTGCTTGCCACATTTCTCATCCGATGAGGTCTAAAGAGTGAAGTAAGCATTAGCCGATTCTAAATGTGTTAAGGGGTGGATAACTAAAGTGCTTATGAGATGCACATGCTTTATTTTAATGCAGATGTTATAATTTTGAGGGAAAAGCTGCTCGATAGTTAACAGAAAGGACGATGACCATTTTTAAAGGAGTAGGATCTCTGATGAGAAGGATCAATGGTTGTCCACCATCCCACGATGGTAAATCGAGGGATTGCAGTATCATGGGTAACCACCGTGTGGTTATCATTTGTGGCTTATGGCATGGTTGGCCCCTTATTGTCGTGTTGGCAATTATGTCAGCGTATTTTGAAGGTGGTCATGGATGATTTGATCAAACTGGAGGATCAATGGTTCAGATTTAAATCTGTATCAAATGTGGTTGGAGTCATTCATGTAGCCTACGAGTGAGATTTAATGGCAGATGAGACATCTACTAGAAATATTTGATCGACATAAAATAAATTTACTTCATTTGTATCACAAGGCATCCAAATATTTCATAAAAAATAGTTTTAGAGCCAAAGGTGAAATTGCGAGTAGTGGCAGCCAGAAATTAGAGTTTGTGCAAAAAAAGCCATGAGTTTATTTTCTCTGTTTCCCAGTCATTCTGCACCTAAATTTGGGAAGGTGGGTCTATTATGCATGTCACTGAGCTCATTAAAGTCTTTTGTTGGGGCTATAGTTTAATTATAAATTTTCAGGAATTGCGGTATTTTTACTCTATAATTTTCTATCTCTGCTTAGTCATAGCCACTTGAATTGTAACATTGTAGTGAAGCCCTAGTTTGTCTAAAATGGTGCCACCCAAGCAACACTTTGGCCACATTGAGTATTTGAAAAGAACTTTGTATGATGATTTCCTCAATCAATTTCCATTGTCAAAAAATGATAAAAGGAAGGGTGTAGTGTTATTGCGAGGGAAAATCCTAGGGGAGGGGTTGGTGTATAATAGTTCCAATATTGTTGATGCTAGGGTTCCACTCGCTGGCTTAGAGATGTCTATTTTATGGTATGGACAGAGGAATTTTCCTCACCCTCTCTCAAATGGATGGATGTATGACATGGGTAAGCTAGTTGTACCAAATGTGTTCCCTAATGTGGACTTACTTAGGGTAGTGGCCATGAGATATGACCCCATCACAATGGTAATTAGAGATAATGATGGAGGGGTTCTATTAGAAATTAATAGAGATGTTAGCCAATAGATTTTTTATTTGAGTGAGCTGAGTGATGAATTGGTTCCTATTAATTTTGAGGAAATGAAGCAGGAGTATACAAAACTGAAATTTCTTTTTAGGGTTAAGCTGCTTCCACCTCATCTAGTTAAGGTAGGAGGTTCACAATTTCACATCAATCCTAGTGACCAGGAACCCTTTAGATTGAATTATTTTGCAAAGTCTTTCCTAGCTACTTTCTATTCACTATTTTAGATTTTGGGTTTCAGTCCGAGTGCAGTAATTCCCATTGCATACATGTTCATGGGGGTGCAAATACAATACCCTAACTTCTTTATAACATATGAATTTGCTTCATTTTTGGTGGAGAGGATAGATGAAGGGCTGTCAAAGCTGCAGAAAGGCGATACTATACTCAATTCTTTTGGTAATCCATGTTGATGCATATTTTCCCATTTAGGAATGTTGATTTCTTTATTGAGAAGATGAACTTAAGACAATCAGTTGATGGAGAAAGATTTCCAGTATAGCTATGGGTTGCAGATCTATCCTATAATAAGGAAAACACCAATTATGTGCAATTTGATAATTTTTTTGCTTTAAGATTAAGGGCTAGAATGATGGTAAATGTACCTAGGATCCACGAGGAAGTGCATGATTTCCTTAGGCCAAAGGAGAGGAAACCAGAATTGATGGTTTTACATAACTAGGGTGACATTATCCCATATCCAGTCAGCATTGTCCTAAGCATATATGGATTTCAAGGAACCCCTCACATACTACCATACAATGTGCCACCAAAACTAGGGTTTGAAGAATCTATGTGGTAGATGGGTTGTATTCATGAAGACAACCTTACTGGAAAGGGGAAGGGAACATTATTCCCTGATTATACTATAGTGTCTAACTTTACATTTTCAAAGGGAGGTTAGACACATTTTGATAAATTATTTGTTGATTACAATTTGAGATTTGGTCCAAGGTGACAACATGATCCTGAAGGTTTCTTTGTTATTTTTAGACAAAGAATAAAAGGTGGCAAGTTTGCACATGAGTTTAATTTCCCTAAGGACCTGATCATAAATGAATTTGATTTAAATAAGCAAGAATTGAACAAGGAGAAATGGATAGCTTATAGTAAGCTACTAGATATTGTGCATGAAATGGATTTGAATTATGATCCACTAATGGAATTCACTCCATACCATAAGAAAATTGATTTTCTGATGAAAAACTTCAAGGAGATTATGGAAACCTTGACAACCAAAAGGATAAATTTAAGGCTAAGTCTGGATATGCAAGGACAAAGTGATTGGACAATTGAAACAAGGTCACTATATTAGGCTACAGAAAGGTGTCCCATCTGTAGAAGGAAAGGGGATACTAGTAGTGATGAGGAAGAAGTAGACAGAAAGGGGAAGGAAATAATGAAGACACCTCCACAACCAGGTCCAAAATTCAAAGTACCTAGGGTAGTCAAGATCGTTGAATTATAGTCTTCACCAGAGCATAGTCCCCCATCACCACCATCTAAGCCATGTCTTAAGAGGCAAAGAACTAATCACCCACTTGAGGATATGACAGATGAAATTATTGTTACTGATTAGGACATACACATTGGTATGCCTTCCCCTCCTAGGTCAGCTGAATTGGTACTATCTGATTTGGATATGAAGGGTAAGAGTGTGTAGGATGCAAGAATGAAGGCTTGCAAGGAGTTCTTAGAGGACAATGCATTTGTAAAGACTTGTATTCTTGCAATTGCCATGGCGGATAAACTTTGAGGAATATCAAAATAAATGCAAGGATAGGAGAGAACTAAGGCCTGATAGGTCAGATCAGGAGAATGATGAAGAAGTAAAAGTTGAACTAATGGAAGAGTTCAAAAAAATCACTCCTAAAGAAGGGAGACAATTTGTGAGTCAGGTTGATGTTTAGATTTTTCCTGAATGGGATATCACAAATGCATTGGCTTTCAATGCCATTATGATGTCCAAGAATCCTTTTCAAGATTTTGAAGAAGAAGTTAAGGCAACATTGCAAAACCCTACATTCAGTGAAGAATATGAGACCTTAGCAATTTGGGCATTTGCTCCACAAGGAAGAAAGCCAAACATTGCTGATATTAATCCAAATTTCAAAGGAGGATTAATAATAAAGAGGGCTTCATAGAATTTAACCACTGAAGCCACTAATTTAACTATGAAATTGGTCAAGTTGGCCCAAAAGACTATTGAAAGCGAGGAGGCTGAAAGAAAGAGCCTAATGGAGAAGAATAACATTTTAATTGAAGAATATAGTAAAATGCAATAGAGGAATATTGAACTACAAACTGAAGTGGAAAGGTTCAAGTATAGACATATTGGGGAAACATCTAGTGCTCTAGGAACTAGCACATTACCTCCTATAGTAGGGTCAATGCCTCCTGCTTCTCCAAATGTTTCTACACTAGGGTCTCCTATTCAAAATCCTATTCTCACCCCTCCTCTAGAACAAATTGATGAAGAAACATAGTGCTTTTTTGATCCAACAAAGAGGTAGCTCATATAAAAAATTGATGAATTATAGACATCATTAACGGTAAAATAGGAGGGTTTTCTTTCAAAAGAAAAAGAAATTGTTACTACTATTTTGGAGCATTTAAATGAAAGGGTAGATAATAAATTTCCCTCTATACATTCTTTGTATTATTTTCTATTTGAAGCAATAAAGAATATTGATAGGGATCAGGGGATAGTGATTCCAGTAGGGGAATATTGTTGGTGAATTGTATGGATAAGATTATTGGTACCGACTCATTTTTGGAATCTTTTGAAAGAGATACTAATTAGGTAGCAGTAAAGTATATGCCTTATAGTACAAAGTTAAGTGAGATTATTAATTTTGACTAGCCAATTGATGAAGAATACCAGAGGTGGGTGTCTAAGTATTTGAATGATGGTGAGTAAAAAGAGTGTGTTACTGACAGGTGGCAAATCAGATGTTGCAGTTACAACAATTCCAGTTTTGTGTTGATGGCTTTCTTGGCATGGGTTTCACATGGCTTTTTGTTATTGCATCAACCTTCCTCCACCAACATGATGAATGAGAATATGCTCCAAGATGATTGCTTTTGTAACAATTTTTGGAATAACAACAGGTGTCCAAATTGGCTGGTGACATGTGTACTTTATGGCTCGAAGCTTATTTTCTCCTTCATTTTCTATAAGAATGATTTCAGGTCCAGAAGTACAGGTTAGCAAGTTAGAGAATTTTGATCGATTCAAGGCGAAGTTGTAGAACAGATTGTAAAATCATATGTTTCTAGAGAGAAATGCAATTTAGGATTTTGAGTCATTCTATGATAGGTTTTGAGTTCATGAGGATTTAATGTTGCATAACAGTGCTAGCATTTGAATTAAAATAATAAATTCAAGCTCATGTCTCTCCATTGTATGCACATATCTGAACTTTGAATAAAATAACTAAGGGTTGTTTCATTCATCTCATTGTTTTGGTGTTTATGATTCTATTTTAGCTTTAATCCAAGGAAATAATTAAATGCCTGAATGAGATTATAGGTAGATATGTTCTGTATAAGGATTGGATAAGTAGTATTGAGTTAGAATACATACTGATGAAATTGTAATGCAATATTGTTAGGGACCTTATATGTCATGTTTTTCATTTGTTATAGACCTTTAAATTCTTATAAATTTGACTCCCCAATGGATGTGTGGCATTGAACTAGGTTGCATTCATTCGTGTGATTCAGTATTAGTTTTTCTTTGCCTGGAGCTTGATACAGATTGTAAATCAATGACTATTTGATATATTATGGATTGTGTTGTAGTCATCCCATACTCCATATAGTTGATATTGTCAAAGAATAGCTGATTCTTTCCAATATTATCTTATTGTGTTGTGCTATTAAGTGGGATTATCAGTTATTATTAATGTTGTTTATGATAATGGTGCAGAGGTTGTAAACACATTAAGGGATCACCCTCCTGATTCTTGTAGAGCCCAAAGTGTAGGAGGCTTTTAAAGTCCTCGTTAATTGGTCCAGGTCCTTTGAGCTTCCTTTAATTGGAATTGGAAATTCCATAGGTATACTAGAAGACAAACCTGGTTACATTGTAAAAAGAACCAACATACACGTCAACCACTGAACAACCACCTCTACAACTAACTTTTTAATCTTTTATGATCACATGAAAAATAAAACACACTAATTTCAAGGTTGTTAACATCACTATTGAAATGTTTTAATTTTTTGATCTTTCAAACATTAGAAAGCAAATCATTAAATTAATTATGTAATGGCATAAAATTTAAAAACATCATGAATTAATTATGTAACCACATAAGTCAAATATAATTCTATCAAGAAATTAATATGAAATAGATAATATAATCATATAACTTATACATTTCAATGTCATTGATCTTCTTCTTCATCCAACTCTTTGTTTGTATCATCTGATCTAGATTCGACATTATAAGGATTGGTCATATCATCATCATCATCATCGATATCAGTTTTGATAATGTCATCATCCACATGGATGTCATCGTCATGAACATTAACTCCTACATCATCATCATCTAGTTCCTCCTCTTCGACATCTTCATCAGGGACATCATCAACCAACTGTTAATCCTGTATACGCATAAAAATGGTCATGTCTATAATCCTGAGATTAATTAAATGTTGTATTTAATTGTTCTTCTAAAAGTCCTCTACATATGATTTAAATTTCATTTAGAATTTTAATTGTATTGTTCATTCATCTTATTTCTCTTCCATAATTAAATAAATTTATTTTATTTTATTCTTTTCATATGTCCACTTAATTATTTAAATAAATACATTCTGTTTATTTAAATTAATTATCACTGTTTGAATTTAAATTAAATCTTTTGATTTAATTAAATTTAAATATCCTTTTCTTCTATTTTATTTTCTTCTTCTAATTAATTAAATGTTTCATTTGATTAATTTCATAAAAGTGATTTAATTAAATAAATTTTATTTAATTAAAAATATCTTATGCTTTCTTTCCAAATCACAATTAGGTATTTTATTTAATTGTGCAATCTTCTCATATCATAATTAAATATTTTATTTAAATATGAGATCTTCTGCTTTTTTCAAAAATCCTGATTAAAGCTTTCTTCTTATCACAAACTTTCTTCTACTTTTAAAAGCTTAATTAAATATTTTATTTAATTAAGAAAAGTTGAATGTCATCCACAAATAAATAATTGAATTTTTAATTCATTATTTATTAGCTTTTAAATATTTCTTTTATTTATTTTAAAGAAAGATGATTTCTAATCTTCTCTTCTTTTCCCTCTTTCATAAAAATGGAAAAATCTTGTTTCTAGGTTTCTTCTATTTTCTTTTCAGTTCCATCTTTCCTCAACCATTCGAACTGCCAGGAATTATCACAACTGTTAATCAAGATAGCCAATCAGAAGCTTTTGAAAACTCTATAAATACCTCTCACAATTCATTTAGGGGGTTGATTCTTAAGTATCCTCACTCTGTCAAAATTATTCTTCAAATATTCTATCTTTCATCCATCATTCTCCTTTTTCGAACCTTCACATATCGTTATGCTGCCGAAGTGAGCAACCAACATTTCTCTAAATCTCGTTCTTTTGTAGTCCATTTCGTTGAGCTTGGCATACAAAATCTGAGAGCATCTTGAATCAATGAAACACTAGAGATAGAGGACAATATGATGCTTTCGAAGGAGCCATTCGCATAAGAGTTTGTTTTGTTTATCTGTTTCCTTTGAGTTAATGTTATATTGGTGTGTTTGATTTATTTAATCATGGTTTAACACTTAAAAATTCAATCACACATTAAATGGCGCCCACCGTGGGGCCTTGCCCCTTTTTTAATATTTATCTACAGGTTTTCTGACAGGATTTCGCATTCTGGATTTCGGCTTTCTAACAAAAATTCTCATTTTAGA
>VDFB02016528.1:11258-144846 GCA_007258455.2 Sequoia sempervirens | reverse complement strand
GAACCTTGGAGTTAAATGTATGATCTATCTCGCAATCTTAGCATGCAGAAAACTTTGTTCAAGAGAGGATAGGGTAGCCGTTGGCAACTTTATTCTGTGTTGGTGTAGTCGCAAAAACCACGTCAACAAAATTGGCGCTAGGAGGGCCAACGCGAATAACAGCTACAGCATACAGTTGTGTTGAAGAAGGGTTTGAAGTACAAAAGTTCCATTGGAGAAAATTATCATGCATCAAGATGGTGTTCTTTCAGGATTGAACAATCCCGCGCGCAGCCAATAGAAGAAGTAGCTACATCCTAGATCGTATCAGTTCATTTTCGCCAGACAAGTTGAAGAGAATCTTGAGATCCGCTACTAGTTCATCCAAAGATTTTGTCGAGTTAGAGCTACCTACAAGATCAAGGAAGAAGAAAGAAAGTATTTCAAGTAAGTAGGTTAAATCAAGCGAAGCAGATTCATCAAACAAAGAAGTTCGTTCGAGAGAAGAAGTTTGTTCAAGTGAAGAAGTTCAGTCAAGTGAAGGAGAAACAAGTGGAGAAGAAATTTCAACTTTGTTCAAAACTCCACCAAGTGCTTGAAGGTTTGCTCAACCAAGACAAGTACAAACACCAGTGTTTATTTGGCAACAACAATCAGTTCAGGCTACCACTCCTCAACAACATCCAGCCCAAGTTATTGTATATTAGCGGCGACAGCCAGTTCAAGCAATGGCTCAACCAGGAGGTCAGCCAGGAGGTCAACCAGCTCCAAATGGTGCTACATGGTTGGTTACCAACCCGTCTCCACTAGAGTTTCAAGACTACCACGAGATGCCGAAGAATCCTGAAAATTTTTGTACTAAGTTCATTGCCAATAATGTTAACTGCACGACCGAGGACCATATCAAGATGTTTGAAGGTCACCTACGTAATAGACAGATTGGGTATGCAGACGTGGCTTGCCGCCTATTTCCATATTCTTTGGGAGAAGAGGCTCATTTTTGGTTCATTCATTTACCAGTAGGGTCTATAAGATCATGGGAGCAGATGAAGGAGGCCTTCGTCGGAAAGTTTGGTATACCAGCCACCCCTATAGAGCTTTATCGTCAATTTGCAGAAGTGAGAAGACAGGACCAAGAGCCCATCCATGCATTCAACAATAGGTTCCAAAAGGCCCTCGCAAGGTTACGCACTCCTTATGTTATTGTTGATGCTCAAGAAAGCTATTATTCGGCACTGGATCCTTTGACTGCAATGTTCGTGAGATCTCACCCCACTCCGGGGGACATGAATCAAGCTTACGCTAAAGCTATTGAAATAAGTAAAGGTTTAGGACAAAATACAACTGGACCCTCACTATATACTGGCCTAGTCACGGTAAACAGTCAAGTGCTAGCAATTGCCTCAACATGGAATCAACAAGTTCCGGCACTAAATGCAATTCCACAGCCAGGTTATCAAGTGCAAGCACCATCAAGTCAGTTAGTTCTCCATCCTAGGATGCCTTTGTCCCAGACGCAAGTTACACAGCCCGTTTATCTCCAGAACACAGTGTCGCTAGTGAAAACTCCAGAGGAGAAAGATGAAATAAAAGATTTGATAGAACAAGTGAAGAGGTTGTCAGTTGAGGTGACTCACTTCAAAAATCAAAATAATCAGACACAAACTGTGCAACGAAATTATCAAGCACACCCAAGTGCTAACCGAGGATATCAAAATAATCCTCAAATTCATCAAGATACCCATCAAGGATATGGTCATGAAAACAGTCATGGGTATAGAAATAACAATCAGGGATTTCAGAAGAGGTCTTGGAATATAGGGCCCAACAATGGAGGTGTCCCGTCACCATTGGACAATCCGCCACCTCCTGAAAACCGCCCTGCAGATAGAGTTTATATGGCCGAAACTGCCTCGTCAGGATGGTGTAGGTTACATAACAAGAACCAGCACTCTGAACTTCAGTGTCACGAATTCCAAGTTGTGGCCGGTATTCTCAAAAGTAAAGCAAGTAATACAGGGGCCACAGATAAACCTCCAATTACAGGATATGAATTAGTCCCAACACCCAGATATGATCAGGTATTGATAATAGAGGATTGCAATTTCCCGCCTGAGTTTCAGAGTTACACGCCCCCACCAGTTAATCAACAATTTCCATCAGCTTCAGCAAACAGTCCCGTGGGGATGCCAGAGTTTCAAATACCATCAGAAGTTCATGCCACGTATGCATCACCAAAGGAGCCTCTTCATAGAGATGGTTATGTTTTTCTGCCTCTCAACAATAGCGTCTTGGTAGAAGGAAGAAGGGAGGTACAAGCTTTTCAAACTACTAGAGGTGAAGCTCCCAAAGTATATCAAAGAAATTACCACCAACAACATGAACCTCTGATGTCATCGGTACCCCCAAATAATTTTACAACTCCGCCACACCCCAACGCAAGCAACAACCCAGGTTTACCTAAAGATTCTCCAGAGTACAGGTAGCAGAATGCTACGCAAGGTGGAAGTGGACAACAAGCTATTCAGCAACCAGTTCATCAAGCTGGGCAAAAACAAAAGGAGAGTCTTCCTAGAGAGGACGTGAAAAGACTTGGCTCTTACATGCTAGAAGAATTCAAAAGGATGAAGGTTAGTCTCCCCTTACATGAGCTAATGAAGGTTTCAGTGGTCAGAGATACAATCCTGGGAAGTTTGTATGAAACGCCCGTTGTGAAGAATACTTCCCAAGAAATATCTAGTTCATCAAGGAATCCTCCTGTGAATACACAGTCTCGTCCGGTACAAAACACAAATATGGTAGAAGAAGTGCCTCATGCACCATTCGACACTTGGGAAGCTCCGCAGCAGCCTCAAAACTTTATAGGTATGGCACAAGGTTCTTCGAACGCTCCTGAAAGGTCGAGGATTGAAGATAAAATGAAAGTTCGGTTCAATATTCCTGTGGAGCAGAAGCAGAAACAAGAGCAAACGCAGAATCTAAAAGATGTTGCTCAAGATAACCAAGTTCAATTGGATAGGAAAGATGAAAAGAAGAATGCTTCAGTAGATGAAAGGAAGAAGCCAGTGGTATTTTATTAGGGGAGGGGTGAGCCAGCCCCGTTTCTGGTTTCAGTTAGAATTTTTGGGAAGTTATTGCATAATTGTTTGATCGATTCCGGTGCATCAAGTAATGTTATGCCTTTGAAGGTATGTCAGGCGTTAGGTATAATTCCGCTCCAGACCAACAAGAAGGTGACTCAGCTTGATAAGACTGAAGTTCCAGTCGTAGGAGAATTAAATGGCATCCATATGCAGCTGGAAGCGGATCCCAGAATTCAAAGTCGCATTGACATATTAGTTGTGGATATACCTGATGGTTATGGCATGCTATTGAGCAGAGATTGGTCCAGAAAGCTAAATGGATACATTGCGACTGACTTCTCCCACATGTGGCTTCCTTGGAGAGGGGTTCCAAATCAGATAAAAATTGAAAGTACACCACAGCTCAGATTGATGATCACAGAATGTGGAGAAAATAGTGATATTTTGTTTGTAGAAACTGATTTGGGTTCATATAGGCCCATTAAGAAAGAAGTCCTCATGTTGCAGAGTTCGAAAGAAGAAAAGCTTTTAGAAGATATGCCTGCCTCCACTGAAGTATTGATTGAAAACGATTCAAGTGGAAGTGAGAATAAAGGGATGTTCGGAGATTTTGTGTTAAAAAGTGCGAAACATGAGACAGAAAATGCCTCCATCGAAGATTTATTGTTACCCAATTCATGTAGAGTCCACAAGGCTCCCCATTCAGAGAGCATGGGTGCCATGAGTAAGATCTCCTCGGAGCAAGTCACAGAGATGATTCAACAAGTCACTTTAGAGGAAGAATGTGGAGGAGTTAATAAGAGAGAAAGGTTCTCTCAGTTGACGCACTTGGGGAAGAAAAGGGATGAAGCCTTGGAAAGTTTGGCTAAACATCAAAGGGTTATGAACAGGCAGATCCACAAATCGTGGTTGGACCCTTGTCAAACTTCTGAGATCTTGGGAGATAATGCATTCAAGTTACGGACACGAACAGGAGGGGATATCCCATTCCCGAACGATGGGAAATTCCTCAGGAATTATTTCCAATCCTAGGTTCTCTCTGAGAGCCTGCTTTGTAAAATAGTAGATTAGGTTTTGCTTTCCCGCTCGCTTTTCTGTTCACTTTTTGTTTTGTTCTGTTTTGGTTTTTGGTTTGTTGCCCTTTGGGTTTTTGGTTTGGTTTCCGTCCCTTGAGTTGTCCGCTCAAGTGGTTTTGGTTTGGAATGGACAAGGATTTTGGGTTTCCCCATTGCGAAGGGGGTGATGATGGTTTTAACTTTCACAACGTGGTTCTTTCTACTGGAATTTGCGCAAATTTTTGAAGAAAGCTAAGGTTGTTTTCCTCTTGTCATCATCCAGTTTAGGATTGAACTCGTCTTGGGAGGTTAACCTATTGTTGTGTCTTAACACATGAGTCTAAAGACCTTAAATATCTTACCTATCTCCATTCTGAGTCGTTTTGGTTTCTTGGGAAAGGTCTTGGCAGGTGAAAATCTTACATCTTGCTTCAGCGCCACTACAATTCTCAAACCCATTGGAAGCTTCATTGCCTGCCAACCAATCAAGGAATTGACAGAGAAATCAAAAGAAAAGAAAAGAGAAAATGTATTTAAAAGAAATATTTGAAAAACAAGTGAAAGAAAAATATTATAAAATATTGGTTTCGGGAACATACGAGTAACTCCACCAGGGCTATAGACGCCCGGCCGACAGTGGAGCAATATTCGTGAGAATTGTGGTGATAACCTCGTCGGGGCTATGGACGCCTAACTGGCAGCGAGGCAACGTCCAGGATGCTTTTGAAGTTAAGATATTTACATAACCTACTGCGGCCGATTCCGGAAGTCGGGATGGTTTAGAGATGGAACGAATGCACACACTCACAGGGTCTTAGATGAAAGTGTTCTGATCCAATATCAGATTCTTCTCCCTTTTTGAGTGAGTGTCCTTTCTAAATGATGGTTTGAGGAAGATTAATCAAGGTTCAATTCTTAAAGTGTTTTTCAACACTTTCCCGTGGGGATGCCAGATGTTGTGACCTTTTCACACATCGCCCCATTCAAAATGGGGACCCCTAATTTTTGCTCCATTCTGGTATTTCGGCTTTGGTTTTTCTCTCTCTCTCTCTTTTCGTCTCTTTTCTGGTGTCTGCCTTTCCAGGGACGTTCCCATCTGCGAGTTTAAACGTGAATTTTGGCCAAGTCTGAAAATTAGGGTTTTGAACTTCCTTGCCAATTTAAGGTCAAAGGGGTGAATAAGTTGAAAATAGAGCTTAACATTGTTGTCAGTATGCTTCCAGCAGGCTCTCACTGAAATTTCATCAGATTCCGGTAACTTACTATTTTTAGTAAGTGTGCAATTACAGGCATTCCGTCAGCATTCTTGGAGTTTTAACAGTCACATTGCATTCAGGACACATCAAGTTACTCGCGTGCAAAATTTGAGCTAAAACGGACAACTTGCTATTTTTAGCAGTCCGACTTCCAGAGCAAATTTCAGGGTTTAGATGCGAAGTTTTTCAACGCATGTCGGCATATTCCTTCTGGGTTTTCTGAGACCTTCGCGATGGTGTAACATGCAAAGCAAGATAACAACTTTCAGAGTTTAGCCTTCAGAGGCTATTTTTTAGGGTTTGCATGTCAGGGTTTTCTTTGCATGTCTGCATATTCCTTATGGGTTTTTTGAGAGCTTCACAATGATGTCACATGCAAACGGAGATGGTCACTCATTTGGGAACTTACTATTTTTAGCAGGTACATCCCGGCAGCTGCCTCCCAGCACTCCAAAATCACGAGCTGATCGCAATGCACCAGAAACAAGAACAAATAGAGATCATTTGATATGCATGCAGAACAAATTAGGGTTTCCAGCTTCGGGGCCTGAAAAGAGGGATAAAAGGTCAGAATTTTCGAAAACCAGTGTAAACCACTGCGATCAGCATTCTTCAAGCTATCAGCTGGTAAAATTTGAAGACAAACGGAGCAATTACTATTTATAGTAAGTCATTCTGGAAACTGGCTAAAAATAGCAAATCAGCAGCATGCGCCGATGTCGACAAGCAGGTCACGTGGTGAGGAACGTATCATTCGAATTTCAAATCAAACGGAGTTGTGGAATCATCAGAAGCAGGCAGTTGCTATAAATAGCAAACCACCTTTAGAAATGGGCTAAAAATAGTAGGCCAACCCGAAGTAGCAGTGTCAACAGGTTGACGAGGTTGTGAGGATCCAACATTCAAATTTTCAAATCATTCTGAGCTTCAGAAGTGTAGAAATCAAAGGATGTACTATAAATAGCAGGACATGGAAATTTTGGTGAAGACAAAGAAAAAAATTTCTAAGTGTTGGGTTTATCCCTCACACATAGCAAAATGCGCCCACCTTGAGAGCTTGATGAGAAAGTTTCTAAGGCATTGAAAAATCCACCTGCCACCTCCAAATGCCATCCTTGAGGAGTTGCTAAAAAATTTTCTAAGTATGAGTTTCATCCACCACATATGCTCAAATGCGCCCAGCAGAAAAGAGGTCAAAGGAGTCAACATGTTTCATCCTCCTCCTAGGCCTAAATGCGCCCAAAAGCAGGCATGTGAAGACAAAAAAAATAAAGCTCAAGAGTCACAAGTAAAAGGCGTTGGAAGCTTATCCACCTCACTATAAGAAATGCGCCCAGCAAAAAAGAGGTCAAAGGAGTCAACATGTTTCATCCTCCTCATAGGCGTAAATGTGCCCAAAAGCGGGCATGTGAGGACAAAAAAGAGGAAGTTTAAAAGTCACTTGTTGGAGGCGTTTGAAATGTTATTCTCCTCTACTTGTTAAATGCGCCCAAGGCATAAAGTGATGCTAGGTGTTGAAGTGTGAAGTATGCTCTTCTAGATGTGGGGTGCGCTTAAGGTGAGGATGAATAAATATTCTAGGCGTGGAAAGTTTTATCCTCTTCCATATGTAAAATGCGCCTAAGGTGGTGAGCGAAAAATATAAAACGCTAGGCGTTGGGATTAAGTATCTTCCATGATATGTGCTTTCAAGGAAATTTTTCCAAGTAAAGTTGAAATAAAATTTTCCACCATTGGCAGATGAATGAAGTTGAGTTAAAATTTCCTACGGCAAAATTTTCAAAATGATTTAAAAATTTTCTAAGGCACAAAATATTTTCTTCCTCTAGAAAATACGCCTAGACTCTGAGGTGATAAGATTTTCCTAAAGCATGAATGAATTGCCTGAGGTGAAGTCAGAGAATGCCGACACAGGGTTAATAAAGAGTTTTCAAGACAGGGCAAGAAATGTTCACAGGTGTTGAAGAGCAAGAATAAATTTGCTAAAAGTTTTTTTTTTTTTTTCAAGGTGGAAAATTTAGGAAAATTAATTGAACCCGTTCGTTGTGCACCCATGAGTTTCGACAAGTTCTGAAGAAAATTTTCTTCTGGGTATTGAAGATTATCGATGAGGAATGGATTTTAAGGTCTTCCACAGCTTGCCAAGGATTCCGAGGTAAAGATTTTTAATGGGCACCAGGTTGATGAATTTCCTAAGGGAAATTTGAAAATTTTCTAAGGCAAAGAATAAGTGTATTATTGAGATAAAGTGTTGTGGATGATGAATTTGAAAGTGATCGCCTAGATGATTTTTGATCAAATTCCTGATGAAAGGATTTTTCTCGAGCCTGAGTTAGATGAAATGTCAGAGCGAAGTGCGCCAAGCAGAATACAAAATGGGTTGGAAATTTGGCTAAGGCATGAAGAATTTGAACGCGAAGCTGGCTAGTGAAGGCGATGAATGCTTGGAAGTTAGAGCATGAAAATCCTGGTAAGTGAGTTAAACTTATATTATGAGATGTTCTAATTCTCTTCTCCTTGCTTGTTTTGCAGGAGGAACGTCGAGACCAAACGGTGATGACTTGAAGTGATGAAGAAAATACTCCGAGACTACATTTCAACCTCGAAGGAAGAAAAGTTGCGAAAAATGGCTATGTTGAGACTTAGTATAACTAAAGTGACAAAGAAGAAGTTGAAGAACAACGTCAAGAAAGAAGATCAAGAACAGTGTGAACGTGTCTACAAACGAGAATCTTCTAGAAGGATGGTGGCCATTAATGGCTCATTTATTACCCCACTCCTCTTGGTGGCGGTTTTTAGAGTGAATCTTGTTTAGGGCTGAGGTGGCACAATCTGGGCCATCCAGCCGATTGTAATCTAAGCCGTCTGTTGGACTTGGCCATCTATAAAAGGGGGAGTCCCCCTCATTTGTATCTCATTAGAATTAGATCAGAGTTAGGATAGCAGAGGAGTAGAGAGCAATTAGATAGTTGATAGTATATTTTAGATTGAAAAGGAAGGAAAGTCTTCCCTTTGAACACTTTGTAAGAAGTTGTCATGAATGCTTTCATAATAAAAGAATTTTCATTGATGGTGATTTCTTCTTTATTATGAATAGTTGTTGAGGCTTCTTCATCCTTCCAATTCACGTAGCATCTTAAAGTAGCTTAAAGTAAAGTAGATTTCATTTCATGCAAGTACTTGGTAATTGTGGAATGAGGTGCTCGATTTGAACAAGACTTCGCTTGTCCATACCACTAGCGGGCTCGCTAACGGTGGGTTCGCCTTGCGTGGTCAACTGGAAATTTGTGAAACTTAACTTCGATTATGGTTTATCTGTTGGCATGTGTCGTTGTGATGGTGTCTTCATGCTAGATCGTGATCTGAACATCTTGAGTCACTCCTCTGAAGATTGCACCAGTTCCGCGGAAGCTGTCCGAAGTGAGGCAAAACGGAGCTTGGTTGAAGCTTGTGAGAATTGATCGCCATGTCCCATGCCTTAGAGTAGATTAGAACTTCTTAGGCCCTACACTCATTTGATTTTAGTCCACTTCTGGTTAGGATTAGGAAACTTGTGCTTGCTTGCCAAATCATTTTAATTACACGAAAGCCCTTAGTCCGCTGTCTGCTGTCAACTGTTGAACAATTGTGTAAGTCTCCTTGAAATACCAGCAATATCACATCAAGCCAACTGAGACTATTCTCACTGAAGGAACCTTGGAGTTAAATGTATGATCTATCTCACAATCTTAGCATGCAGGAAACTTTGTTCAAGAGAGGATAGGGTAGCCGTTGGCAACTTTATTCTGTGTTGGCATAGTTGCAAAAACCACGTCAACAATTACCATGGCACAGACTGCCTCACCAACCTTTATAAGTCGTCTGAACACAATTGTGTTGGAGGCAAAACGGGTCTCTGCAACCTGTTTGGAAATCAAAATTAAAATTAAAATGTAATTTAAATTTACAAAATCAAAATTTAAAATTAAAAAAAAAACTAAAAATTTAAAAATATTGAGAATTAACTTACCTTCAACAATTCCAATTTTGAGAATTGTCTAAATATTCCTTGTGTCATATGGTGGTTGTTGACAAACATTTGGATGTCTTCGCCCTCAGCATACACCTGTTTGATCCACTCAATTTTGGATCCAATTTTTTGTAGCATTAGATTGAGGGAGTGGACAGCACAAGGTGTCCAAAAAATGTGTGGATACTTCTCCTCAATCAATAACCCAACAGCCCTACAATTTTTGGCGTTGTTGATTACAACTTGCACAACATTTTGATGGCCCACTTCTTCAATAGCTTGGCAAAGGATGTTAGCAACAAATGGACCATCTTTCACCTGTCCCTCACAATCCACTACTCTCAAAAACATTGCCCCTTTAGGGGACATGGCAATAACATTGATCAATGGGTGATTTTTTGCATCTTTCCATCCATCAGAAACTATGGTCACCCCTATTTCGATCCATGAATCCCTTATAGACTTCAAAGAGTCTGCTACATGTTTCACCTCTTTCTCCAATAAGGTGCAACACACCTTCTCAAAACCTGGGCCCTTATACCCCTTTGGAGCCTCATTAATAGATTTCACCATTTTTGCCAATATGGTGAACGGACAACGTTGAATGCCAATCCATTGGCATAGAGACATCTTGCTATATCTTGATCAGCAATCTCTCTTGCCTCATTCTAAAATGAAGCTTCCAACGGTCCCTTAGATCTTTTATTTGATGAGGGCACGGTTTGCTCTTGAGGGATGTTCATAAATGGATGGCTTTCTATAGGCGGAATATAAGTAGGTGGTGTAGGGGGTTTCATGGATCGAGATCCTTTTCTCAAAGGATGGCTTGTTTTAAGACTAACAACTTTTTACTCTGCTTTTTCTTGCTCAGCAATATATTTCAACACTACGTCATCTGGAAGGCCTTTTCCATCACCTTCTAGAGATCCCAGACAAGGTTTGATGCCAATATCAGAGATCCTACACAAGTGGGCTTTCACTCGACTGTATGAGCTCATATATCAAACTTTGCAATGACTACAAATCCAAATAAATACTCCACCACCTGCACATTGTTGAACCATTTCTACGTATTTCCAAAGGGGAGAGGTTGCATTTATTTTGAAACGAGATTGGCCTGAGTTAGAAGCAGATGCTATTGTAATACCTAAGGCACAAAGAAATAATTTTGGTATTGAAATTTGAAACTAAAAAACTTAAAAGAATGAGAACAATCAACAAAAGTAAAACAATAAAAACAAAACAAAATAGTTCATTTGTTAAAAAAAATGTAAGAAAAAATCGAAAAACTTCAAAGAAACCTACCTCTTTTGAACAAATCTTGCTCTACGATCTTCTTGGCAATGAACGGAGACTTGCAAGTGGTTAGGAATAGCACAACAATCAACTTTGAACAACCAACGATCAGCCTTCAAGTCTAATCAAGCTTGTGCAAGCAAGAGAGAAAGTTCAGCAATGGAGGCAAAAAACTTGTTTTTCATTCACAAATTGTTAAATGAGATTGTTTTTACCTATTTAATGTGTTTGGAGGCCAAAATTAGCGTTGAAATCAATATTAAATTATTGAGAAGTGAACATTTGGTCAAGAAAATGATTAAAAAATGCTTAAAAACCACTTTATTATGCGAACTGGGCGTTTTCACGTCAAAATACGTCGTGGATTCGCCTTGGATTCGTCGCATCGTATCCTGGTCGAATCCAAAGTCAACCACAGAATTTTCATTGAATCCGCAGGCGAAAACACGTACCCTGGTCGAATCCAAGTCGTACCGAATCCGTATTTCGTACCTGGTACGAATCGTATAGTATCCAAGGCCTTTTCCAGGCAAATCGGTAGCTTAGTTTTAATATTATTTTCTAGAAGCTTCTTGAAAATGTATAAAAGAAGATCAATCCAAGCTTCTAATCATCCAAGAATTGATATTTGCTTGATGTGATTATTTGGTGAAGGAGCCAGCTAGGGTTTTTGCCATTTCCAGCCATTGGGAACGAAAACTCTCATTGGTTATGCAATTTTGAGCTTGTAAAATATCAGCTGAATTATTGCTTCATTGTGGGCTTCACTCAGAAGTTCAATTTGTGCTTACATTGCAAATTTTGTGGCCTTTGGTCAAATTTGAAGATTAAGATTTTATATCAGCTTGTTGAAGCATTTTGGAGAATAACCTACAACTGCAAGTTTGTGAAGAATTGATTGGAGATATATTGGAGATCATTTGTAGATTGGAGGCAACATTGATTGGCATATTTGGAGGTGATTATTGTATGAAGAACATTCTGATTTTTCATCTCAGCAAGAGTCAACCAGCCATGGTGAGAAGTACATATTTGCTCATTGTTCATCATTGAGACTTTAGATTCTTGTGGGCATTGGAGAAATCAATTCCTTTCGTGTTGGCCATCATTTCTATAGTACTTTGGAGGGCCATTGTTGCTGCATTTATTTATATATAATATTGCCAGGCAAGAATAGTGGCAGCCAGCATAGAGGAGGGTGATTTCATGCAAGAAGGGCACATAAAATTCCATAAAAATCAGTTTCGAACTTCTCCAAGTTCGTTGTTCACTTCCAGCTATTGTAATCAGGTTCCACCTCTTGTTTTCATTAATATATATCTTATAAGTTGTACCCAAACCAAATTTTTTGCTTCACTAAGGAATTTTGCTTAATTGAGTCTTAATCTTGTTAAAGTGATGTCAGAAGGTCATTTTTGGGCTTTTTAAATATGGAGTTTGTGTTAGTTTCATGTCAGTCTGTTACTGAGGAAATTCAAGAAAAGTGAAAATTTGAAGAAAAGTCATCAAAATTTTCTCTCTGGAGAGGGGTGCACATTTTCAAAAAGGTGCCCTATCTTTTAGGGGCTTAGATCCTGTTTTTAGGGTTTGTCACCTCCAGCAAACATTTGTTTGGTATCACATCAGCTTCGCAACAGGCTATTAAGCTTATCAAATGGACCCGTTTCGTGCAAGTTATGGAAGATATAGCGCAAAACGAGAGGAACGACAAAATTGGCTAACACTGAGAAAAAGAGTAGCTTTTGAGAAAGGCGCCCATCTTTTTGAGGTGTCAAATGAAGGTTTTTGACTAAATGCCACCCGAGATGTTTGTTTCACATTTGTTCAGGCTTCGCGATGCATCTGTCAGTGGGTGAATCTAAGTTGCCGAAATGCCTGAGCCAGAGGTCAAACATGGGCTCAAATCTTAGTCAGAATATCAAGGAATAAGCAAAAGAGCAAATTTTCAAAAAGGCGCCTAAGCTTTTGAAGCCTTTAATGCCTTCTTTTTGATGTTCTCAGATATTCAACTTCTCTGTGTTACGTTCAGCTTTCCGTTGCCTGTCTCCGTCAGATCAGGAGATGACCTGTCAGCCGGCAGTCAGAGTTTTAGTGTTATTATGGTCAGTTCCAAAAATGGCTCTCTGGAGGAAAAAGAGCAACTTTTCAAAAAGGCGCCCTTGATTTTCACTCCTTAGATGATGTTTTTTGGAGAAATGTGCCTTTGCAGCTGTCATGTGGAATGAGGTCAGCTCCGCAGTGAGCCTGTGATCCAGTCCTGAAACTTGGTCAATCAGAAGTTATGAAGGATTTGTTTTTCCCTTCGTACGAGATGGAGATGAGAAAATTTGACTGTCTGAGAAAAAGAGCAGCTTTTGAAAAGGGCGTTTGGATTTTTAACCCTTCAGATCTTAGTTTTATGATATTCAGTCTCAAGGTATCTTTTGATCAGTTTTTGTCTTGCTCTGCGATGCACCTGTCAGCCAGCCAATTGGTGGAGTCAGTCAGCCAGTGTCAGGGGATGAACAGAGGTCTCGAAAGAGGTTCAAATCCAAATTTTCATCAAAATTGGCTAAGTCTAGAAAACGCCTAGAGAGGTCAAAGTTGGTTTTTTGAAAGAAGTTGACTGGTGCGCCTTAACTTGAGTTCTGACTTCAGTTAGACTGAACGATTTCTGGGTTGTCATTTTCAGTTAACATTTTGGCATGTTGAGTGTTCTTTCAATTTGCATGTTGAATTAACTGTTTTGCATGTTCAGTTAACTGACTTTGCATGTTGAGTTAACTTGTTTGCATGTCCACTTAACTAAAGTGCATGTTTGAAAATCAAATTGAGTTTGAATGCATGACGCATTAATTGAAGTTTTGTGAAGATTTTGTGAAGTTAACACTTCATTATATATTTTAACTTTAGTCTTCAAAATGGACGCTTTAGTTAAGATTTTTAACTAAAGATTTAAAGCATGAATTTTGAGTTGTGAAGTATGGCGACCTTAATATGGAATTGTCAACTGAAGCTTAATTCGCATGATGCTTTAAATGAATTTTGCAACTGAAGTCTGAATAAGGCGACTTTAGTTCTAAAGCATGGTGCTTTATTTAGCTCATTTTAGTCTTCAGTTAACTAAATTGAGGTCCAATCACAAGCCAAGCGCAATTTTCAAGGTTGCATGCATTTCTTACGAATTTTAGTGATGAAACTCTATTTATTCAAGCTTAGGCGTCCATTATTCTTCATCACAAGCTTAGAGAAATACATTCTTCTTGAGCAAGCAGCGATTTGAAGGTGCTCCAGGTGTCAGAATTCAACGTTCTTCATAGCAACGGTTTCAGTTTGTTCAGAAGAAGAATATTCCAGACTTGTTTTCAGTTTGCATGCAGGTTTCATCGAATTCCAAAACAGAGATAGGCGAATTCTACAGAAGCAGAGAAAATAAAACCTTCTTTCTTCTGTCTTATTTCTTCTATTTCTCATCTTAGGTACTTTCTTCGCATGTCAAAGAAATTCAGCATATTTTCAGAATTTGATCATCTGGGTTCGCATACTTGAGTATTTACAGCAAAACCCATGTCTTAGATTTTTTCGAGAAAATTGCCCCGTAGTCTTTATTCTGAAGCTCTGTGCTTTTTTTGGAGAATTTCTTTGCATGTGGGCCTAAAACACATTTTTTCGAGAATCAAACTTTCTAGGTTGTCTTAGAATTTGATTCTGCACAAAACCCACGTTTCAGAAAATTTCCGAATTTTTTTCCTGCCATAGGCTATTTTTAGCTTTGTCTAGAGATTTTCAGTTTTTCCAGAAAGTTGTCCGAGTATATTTGACTTTACAGTCAAAAGTCTTCATTTTCAAAATGCAATTCAACCTCATTGATTATAAGACCAAATCGATTCTTATACATGATTTTTTCCAGAACTTCAGATACAGACTTAAGTCATGTTTATCTAGTGGTTAATCTGAGCAGTCTGGTGAGAGTTAGCAGCAATTCATTGAGAAATCTTGAATGTTCCGGATTGCTGGCAGTGGCATCTATTCCTGTTACCACTTTTGATCTCGAGTTCATTCTTTCTTGCATCAAGCATTATGACTCGTGTTACATCCCAAATTGAGACGTTACAATTTACCATTACTAGATAAAGTAAATGTGAATTTTGAAGGTAAATTAATGATGCTTGTACCTCGTTTTCAATATGAATGTTGTTTCATTTGATGTTATTTTTGGTGAAATACTGCATAAAGGAGAATAGAGGTTATTGATTTATGAATAATCTAACTTTTGAAATGTTTCATGTATTTTGCTTTGTTTTGAGCAAATAACTTCCGTTGTCGTGACATGGCATGCAGGAAGCAGGTTCGTACCTCGAGACAGAGGAGAGATATCACTCGGGGAAGAACTTGGTCGGGTAAACAGTAATGGATACCAACTGGACATACACACACAAGCCTTAGAACTGAGTAAGCTAAGTCATTGTTTTGGTTAAAGGTAAGTCATCTGTAGGCTTGTCTAGTATCATTAGGAGTCGTGTCTTCTTCTGAATGTGTGAACAAGTGATGCTTGCCAGTATAACCTTATAAATGATAAGTTCTGGTTAGAGGTGGATATGTGTATTTGTACATACGAATACGATATGTACAAATACCCATAAGTACATTCATGTCGATACAAACGTATTAAGCAGATGGATATGCCATACGTATGTGTCGATATAAATGTATTTATAGATACTTATACATGTAGTATATATATAGATATATATACAAATATACATACCCACGGCTAACGAGATAAATGAATTTTATATTGTAATGATACATTGCCTCTGAAATTATACGAATACATATATATAAATTTACATGTTTAATGTATAATGTAAATGAATATATATGTATTAATATAATGTTAAGTATTTCAATATATTTAATATTATATTAAAATATTAATATAATATAGTTTAAAATGTATATAATAGTATTTAAATTGATAATTTAAATAATTATGCATAAACTATATTATGTAAGTATTTTAATATAATAAACAAATATATTTAAATAAAAGATTTGTCAAAATCAAATGAAATAAAAGTTAAAACATTGTAAAGCACTTTTATTAAATACGAATTCTGGGAAGAAATTAAAAATCGCGGATTTCATAAAAATCGCGAATTGAGTAAGAAAACGCGGATTTTTCTAATGTATACGTTGAAGTGTTAATCTTCAAATATGAGCCTGCATATATGCGCCATTTTTACTTCGAAAACTCTATTAAAATATTAAAGATTAACATTAGCGAAATAAAGAAGAAAAAACGCGAAAATGCAGAAGGGAAAATGAAAAACGCGCAGAGAAATCGCGCGACTAGGGCCAGGCGTCAGAAAATAAATGAGATATTTCTTGCTATGCGAAAAGAATGAAATTTGGACGCCATTTGAGCAAGGAAGAAGTCAGAAATGAAACTTGGCATTTAACCTAACTGTAAAAACGCGCCGGTTGAAAGTTGTCACAGTTTTAACAGTCTGAAACAAATTCGAATTAAAATGAACTTCTTGCTGTCATACATGGAGGTCGAAACCCTCACCAGATTGATACACGTTTTTAGTTTGAAACGTTCTTCAACCTGCTGGCAGTTCTGGCGCCATAGAAGGTGGAAATCAGTTTCAACATGAACCTATAAATAAACCTGCGTTTGGCATTCCTTCACACACGAATTTGCAGTCAGTTTCTTGAGCTGTGAGTAAACTTTATTAATACTGAGAGAAACCTTACACATTTTCTGAGAACAGTATATTACCAATTGCTGAGAGACATCCCCTGTTATTCTCTTCATCACTTGTAAGTTCACAGTAAGAAGTTGAGATTACTTTCAGCTATTGAAAGTGATTAATTTCTGAGGAAGAATTTGAGAATGGTCTGAGAGTGCTGAAAGTCTTTTGTTCAAGATTTTAGGAGCTGTAAACCCATTCAAGGTCATCCCTTAAAGGAAAAGGCGAATACCAGGCATGTTTCATTCTTCATGTTGTTAAGCATACTTCTTGTTAAATAACTAAAAGAATAAAATGCTGAATGTACACATTAGGGAATTGCATTGAGTTCAATACTTCAGTTAAGATAAACAAAGAAATGATTCTATGTTGTATCATGTAAGTAAATTACTTAAAAGAAAGGCTAATGCATGTTCTAATCTATTGAAGAGTAAATTATATAAATTGGTAGACGGATTTACTAATCTATTGAAGAGTAAATTATATTAATTGGTAGACGGATGTACTGATCTATTGAAGAGTAAATTATATTAATTGGTAGACGGATTTACTGATCTGTTGAAGAGTAATTTGCATTATTGACTCCATATAAGGAGTGTATGTTTGAATATAGCTCTTTAAATACTAAGGAATGAAATGAGGGTATTTAATAAGTTACCGATCACAACTAGTTGAAGATTAACTTAGTCAAGTTATTAAAAGCTCCTAGGATGAGAAAGTCCCGTATAACGGAGTTAGTTGTGAGTACTTGTTAAATTGTTCTCCATTTTAGTAGTTAGATTGTTGTAGGAAGTCTAGGGTACGGACTACCCCGATAGACCAACCTACGCGTAGGGTAAGATAGCCTCAAGTCAAGTTGAACCTGGCTAGTGTATGTGACAAATAACCTATGTTCTTTATTGAACGTAACACTTTGGCCAAAGTAGTGTAAGGAACCATTTAGTTGTTGTACTACACTGTCAGTTCACCGTGATCCCGAATTACATCCTAGTTTGAGTAATGCCGATTGCACGAAAGCTAGTTTTGTAGGATCACAGCACTATGTCCAGTTGGTAGTCGTTAAAGGTTACCCAACCAATCTCTTCTTCGAAGGGAGGGCCGTTCATTGCAAAATGATCGTGCGGGGGACCGCATTATAAGTCCGTGGTTGGCGGAAAAACGCCCGAGTGATGTTTCTCCTCCTCAGCAAGCGGCCGATGTACCAAGATTTGAAAGGACGGATTCCTGGACCTTCTTACTACTATTTGTTCTAAAGCTCATTGGAGCTATGTTAGTTAAGGTACGTATTCTTGTTTCATGTACTTGTGAAGTTATTATATTGAAATGGAATCTTTGTTGTATATTAATATGGCAATTTGTTCATGTTTTGTCAATAAAGAAAAAGGAAAAAATTCTATTGCAATGACATGATTAACTCGTTTACATACTTGTAGGATGTAAATTATGAAAATTTTAATTTTACCGAAGGGTCGGGCTGTTACAACTCGTCTTCACGACAAATCAGATCAGCTGACAGGAGGGTTATCTGCAGTCTTAAACCAAAGGATATAGAGAAATGCTTTGCTATTACTCCTCGTTCAGATAATTTCACTGTGGTTATTGAGGCCTGTGAGAAGATATGGGATGGAGATCAAGAACGTTCATAGAGAAAGGTGGCTCAGAGATGGCTGAAAGTTCAAAAGACTAACATGCCTAAAAAGGTTGGTCATGGTGAATTCAAGGATGAGGTTGTTGTTTTGATAACTTTGCTTAATCGAGTTATAGGTCAAGAAGATGCTAGCACTTTCCAGTCATGGATGTTTTACCTTATCTCCAAAATTCTTGATGGCACAAAACATTTTGACTGGGCTATGTTGATTAGTGATTGCCTACATCAGCAGATTACTGATTTTCTTAGGTTTCACGAGTTTCCTATGGTGTCCTACTTGGTCTACTTAGTTGCACTTCAAGGTAGCTACATGCATCTAAAAACTAATGGCACTCTTGGTGTTCAACGTGTTCACGAGTACTATTCTCAGTTGGAGTTTTCTAAATCTGAACAAGATTTCCAAGCAGTGAATGATCACTTTTCTATGAGGACAGTCAGAGATCTTGACAATGAAATGCACATCCGTATTTCTGCCGAGGCAAAATCAGCGATGGAGACTTGGGTGGATTGGTTTATCCAATTCCCTACTTTCACATACATCCGAGTTTATGGATATGTTGGAGAGCCTCTGATGTTGCCGAGGTATCCTTCAGACAAGATCATCTTCATGGAGTTTCTCAGGCAGATGCAACATGTTCATTCCTTTCTTTGCAATCGTCATAAGATTGCGGCTACTTTTCCATTTGGATTGGGTATTTTCACATGCAGAACTGCAGCAAATGCCAAGCATATGTCAACCGAGATGGAAAGATTCAAACTTAAAACTCATACTGAGAGGCATTCCTATGATCCTTTGGGTCATTATGCAGCCAGGTTAGAGCGAGGGATTGCACATAAGCCAACACTTGAAGATTTCTGGGCTAATTGTGAAGATGAATTTGAGGTTCGTCATCGTCACTATTGTAGACTCACTATCGCTCATCTCTCAGATTACCTATCAGAGGATGTTGATGGTTTATCAGATGATGATGGAGAAGTTCTTAATTCATATGTCAGAGATCAAATTGCTCGGCAAACACTTCGCTCACCAGATTGGTATGCTAAAGAGAATACTTCTATTGAGGAGGTATCTAGATCGGTTATCAAGACCAGCAAGCAGTTCTTGGAGAGTAAACGAAGGCGAAAATCAGTTTCTGTGATAGAGCCGCCAGTGAATTTTTCTTCATTACCTTCTACTTCGAGGTCAAGGCCTTAGGTCAAGGCTATTGTGATACCTCCTGAAGGGGTTAGACTCAGTGGAAACACAGGAAAGAGGACTACTGGTAAAAGGAAGCAGAAGCAAGTTGAGAATGTACCTGAGATTCTAGTAGAGACAGTCATTCAGGTTGAACCTCGTGTTTCACCTCCTAGTTCACCACATGTGCAACCTATTGATATAGATTCAGAGCCTGAGATACCAATTCGAGTAGGATCGGAGACAACTGAACTACCATAGGTTGATACATCAGGGACAGTCTCTCCTTGAATTGATAATATTGTTGAGTCTTGTTGGCTCGAGAGATCTTTGGGGAGATAGAGGCGAGAACCTTCATATAATCTTGATTTATCTGAGTTCGGTGAACCTTATCAGAGAAGGTCAAACAAGAAAATCAAGAAGCAAGTGCATATTGAGAAGACTCTGGAATCAGAGATTGTTATAGAAGTTGCTACTCCTCCAGAGGGTAAGAGCCTAGATGAAGTTGAAGTCGGTGACTTTACTTTCACTAAGGCAAATCTTGGTAGGACCACTCGAGAGACAGACGTGAGCCTTCTTAAGATTGTCACCAATAATCTTGAAGAACGCATCACGAAGGATGGAGAGGATAAGGCATTGCTTAAGGCTGAGAACGGTCAACTTCATCAGTATATCTCTGATCTTGTTCACGGAAATTCAAGTAGAGCGCCTGTTCTTCCTCAAAATACACCTGCAGAACAACGAAAGCTAGATCAGTTAGTCAATCATGGCAGACTTTTAGATAACTGGATTGAAAGCTTAGTCATTACAGGTCAACATTTTCTTATGGATTTGTATCAGTTGAGGAGTGACACACATAAACTTCGTCAAGGTATTCAGTTGCTCGAGATTTCAGTCGTAGAGAGTTTAGCCAAGAATCGAGTTCTTGTGTCTTAGTTGTCTGTTGCATATGATGCCTTGGAGATTGATGAAGATCAAGAGAAAGTTTTTACTTGGAGGGAGCAACACCTTTTCAAAATGGAAATATGTGAAAAGATCTCTACCAAGTTGTTTTCACTAAAAGATAATGTTGTTGGAGCTCTTGCACTTGTCAGTGGTTTTGTTGTTTAGATTCTGTGTCATTACCTTCTTGAAGATGGCACGTATATTGCAGTTAATGAAGTACAAGCTGAGTTTGAAAAGCTGATTCGTGATAGCCTTGAGGGAGATCCTATGGCGGCTAAGTTGGAGAATATTTCAGTTATTTCAGCTAGTTTCAAAAAGGCGGCTGAAGATGTCAAAGAATGCATGCATATAGTCAAGGAAAGTGACAGAGAACTGAAGAAACAGATTGTTGTTTTGGATAGCATCAAAGTGCCAGAAGACAGAGAGATTGATGAGTTCTTGGTCGAAGTGTTAGACCGAGATGACGTGGAGTGATCTGCCAGTTGGAACCTGCAGTTAATTTCAAGGGTAGAGTCATGAGCAGCAGTTAACTTGACTTTCAGTCTTGAGTTCACTTGCTGACTTCATACATGCTTATCTCTTCCTTGGGATTATCTTCACAGGAGTTAGGGTTAGGGTTTCCAGTTAACTGAAGGTAGTGTCTAGTTAACTTTTCTTTAAATAAGGACGTGCATGCTTGCACATTGTCCATTTAGGTTAGATGTACCGGTTAACTGATGGTAGCTTTCTAGTTAACTGCATAGTTTACTTTATTAGGGTTTAGTAATAAATCTTGCATGCATTGCAAAACTGTAGTTGACTCAAGGTGATTTTAGGGTTCCCTACACCTTTTGATATCTATAAATAAGAGCTTTTGCTCATTTGTACATAACTTTTGCACGAGAGAGGAATATATGCTATGCCTACCTTGCCTTCAATATTGCTCATTATGTATCTATTCATGCGTATTTACTATTATGATGAATTGTTATGCCACTTGGGTTTCATGCAATTGTGATGGTGAATTCTTTCCATAGTTAGATCAAATATGTTTTGTGTTCAATAAACTTGTCCAGATTGAGCTAATAGATGTGCCAACCTTTCCTTCAAGTTGAGAATCTGTTCTTGTTTATCGTATGGTGTTTTGTGAATAATAAACTTGTTTAGATTGAGCTGATAGATGTGCCACCTTGCCTTCAAGTTGAGAATCTATACTTGTTTATCATCAGATAGTCATCCTTGCTCCATTTCCTCATGCTCTGTTTTCTTGAGGAAACTGGATAGATTTTAAGTAATTAGCATAGTTGTAGTTAGTAATCCGCTAAACCAGAAAATACTTAGCTGCAACGTATATAGTTTTCGAAAAAGCCTTGTACCTCTTACAACTGAGACAAAAAGATAGGATACAGTTTAGTTTACTTTTCTTTTCAAAGCACTTTTGTCAAGCACAACGAGGGAGCTTCCCCTCCTAATTTGAAGAGCACTCATTGCATAGTGCATAGCTGTCTGTACCAACTCTTACTCCAGAGGTGCTAGTTATTACTAACATAGTGCAACCGATTTTTTTCACCGAGGCTCAATTAGCAGGCAATCTATGTCTTCAAGTGTTCATGAAGGCCAAATGGCAACATTTGCATCAAGGTTACATATTTTCTAACTTGTTTGCTTCGGTGCAGTTGCAGGAAAATTATAGTTTTAAATCTCGCGACGCGATAGCCGGTTCTATGTTGAGCCCACAGGCGGTTTATTTTATTGAGGGTTCGGTTTATTTTGCCTTTGTTTTCCCCTTTTTCTCGCGTTTTTTGTGCCTCTTTACCCCGGTTTGTTCAACCGGAATCAACATTGAACTTTTCCAGTTCCAGTTTCCGCTTCGTTCTCGCTTCGGTTCGTCTCCATCACTTTGTCCGCTTTGTTTTTGGCCTTTCGTTTGATCAGGCGCGGAGCTTTTGTTTTTCCCTGTTTCGGAGTCGAAGAAGTCGGGATCAGAACCAAAACCGAACATCGAAAACTTTTCCAAAGTTTTAGTTTTCGTTTCTGTTCCGGTCCCGGTCCCAATTTCGCCTGTTCTTTTCTTGGCCTTTTTTCGTTGCCAGTGATCGAGGGAGTTTTCTTTCCCTTTGATCTTCTTTGTGTTTTTCTTTCTTCCCTTTTGCTTTGTGCGTTGTCGGGGGCGGATCCGGAACTTTAACCGAACATGAACTTGGAAAAAGTTTCATGGTTTCTTTTTGTTCTGCTTCCGTCCCCCCCGCTACGTTTTGCCCGAGATCGGTTTTGGTTCCGATCCCGCTTTGCTTTCTTTTGTTTGGGGGTTCTTCTTATGCTTTTCAGAAGTTGTGACTTTTGCAGTCCTCTCTCAGATTAGCAAACTTTTGTAACTCATTTGGAGCATGATATATAGAATTTACCTTGATTACCATTGATGGTTCAATTTGCCTTCTGGTTCTTGCAAAATATTGTGCATTTTTAGTGATTGATCAAGCTACTTCGTGAAATCTTTCTATTTCCTTATAGCTTTGTCTCATGATTAGCATGCCTTTCTTTGCAAAAGTAGTATTATGTAGGTTACAAATTGTGTTTTACTGAATTGCACATGAACTTTTAATTTGAGAAAAATTGTTTTTCCTTCTTAAAAGTGTGTGCATGTCAAACTTGTTTGTGAAATACTTATGCATAATCTACAGAAACTTGTTGTGCAGTCCCATATCCATCATCAGTATTCAAGTGTAACCTGAGTGTCTCATTGCTCTTGTCAATTTGGTGTATCACCATAGGATTTCATTTTCATTTTCATGAACTCCTTCTCCCTTTTCCTTACAAAGATCAGTAGTTAGGTGATAGCACAAAGGAAGCTGGCCTTCTCCGAAGGTTCTTTTCTATTTTTTAGGTGACCCACAACCTAGAAAAGTTCCCATGTTTCTCTGAAGTATCAAGTTCTGCAACTTGATAAGGGTGCAATTTCAGTAGATAACAATAAGTCTGAAGACAAGTCTGAAATTAGGTGGCAGCCATTAAAGGCATTGTAGGAACTCTATCATTGCATCAAATTAGAGTTCAAATCTGAATTGTAATCAGTTTATGATCTATTCTATTGAGGAATATAAGTCTGAAGTGAATCTAAAGGTTGCATGCCAATTGTTCAAAGAAATGTTTCTTTCATTTGTAGGCTTGATTGTGTATTGGAAAGTGCTATAAATTGTTGTATGTCACTACTATTTTCATTATCTATCAATATTGCATTGTTGAAGAGCATTCAAAGCATCTTGTTCCCAAATCAAACCAAAACAACAAATCAGAAATTCATATCAGCAAGCTACCACTTCGCATACAAAGTGTTTGACAATATTCCTTGAGTTCGAATTCAAAAAGTAAAGGCCATATTCTTCAAGGGATATTACAGAGACCCACTCTAGCTGGGTTCCGTGTGATTCCATTCAGGAGTCATCTTGAGCTTCACAAATTTCAGATTTCTCAGTGTTTTTGCAAAGAAACGATGAAGATTTTTGAATATTTTTGAGGTGATGATTTTGGGTTTGGTGTGTGGAAGCTTGGCTTCATTTTGGTTTGATTTGGCATTGATCTTCAGGGTGTTTTTCAGTGGTTTGAAGCTATTTTCTGAGTTTTCTTGACTTCATCATTTCCAAGGCAGAAGTTGATAAAAGGTTCATAACCTTGTTCTGACTCGGGTTCTCTTTCTGGGTGTTTGATCATTGGAATCCTCACCTCAAGGCACCCCATTACAAGTATTGATTCATATTTTTAGGCAAAAACCTGATATTATAAGGCTGATCACTCCATTCAAAGAGGCCACCCCTGTTGAAGGTTTCCTGAGTAGTACGGCCTGCTGCTGTATAGGCCTTTGTCTGATTCTTTTGGGGTTGGAGTGTTAGATTATGGCACTGGAAATCAGAAAGTTAGTTGGCTCTAGTATTGGTGTGGATCGTGGCCAAGTCTGAAATGTATTTGCTGCTGCTAGGAGCTATTACCAGGTCTGAATTTGTGTGTTAAGTGACTGATTTCCGATATGTTATCAATGAATTATATTATTGAAAGATTTTCCTATTTGCAAGCATGTTCTTTCAGTATTTCCATCATTTATGTTATCTTTATCATGTATGCATGAAACAATGAATGGCATATGAAAACATCAGCAAAACAGTGCAAACAGCAAACAGGCATATTGTTATTTTCAAAAAAAATTCAGGGGCAGTCATTACATACTGAATTACTAATTAGAGTCTCATTGTGCCCCTAAAAGTGTGATCAACTAATAAATGTATCTAAATTCTAGATTGTTTATGGAAGGTTAATTAATAGTTTGTTGTGAGTGGATTAAGGTTATCCAAAACACTTCTGTTGTAACGACCTATCCCTTGCGTAAATTAAAATTTTCCAAATCTCACTTTAAACATGTAAAGGTAACAAGTAACAAAGACATTACAATAAAATTTATACTTTCTTCATTGATAATGCATACAAGTTACAATATATTTCCACATGAATTCCATTTTCATTGCAAATATAAATCAGAATTCAAAAGTAATACAATTACATACATAGCTCGTAAGTTTTTGCACAAATAGAAGTAAGAAGGTCCAAGAGTCCGTCCTTTCAGATCATGGTACATCGGCCACTTGTTGTAGAGGAGAAACATCACTCAGGTGCTTTTCCGCCAACCATGGACTTATAATGCGGTCCCTCACACACCTATCGTTAGATAGATGGCCCTCCCTTCGAAGAAGAGATTGGTAGGGTATCCTTTAACAATTACCAACTGAGCATAGTGTTGTGTCCTACACAACTAGAACCTTGCTATTTCACAATCTCGAACTAGTAGAAGGATCACAATGAACTGACAGTGTAGTCTCAACTAACTCACATCTATGTGGATGTTGTACATTTCACTACTTTGGCCAAAGTATTCTCATTCAATACTTCGAATGAAAGTCATCTATCATAAACACTACTCAGGGCCGATTTGACTTTGGGCTACCTTACTCTATGCATAGGCTGTCCTTCAATGGGTTCAGCTTACCCCAGACTTCCTACCTCAAACAATCTACTAAGAAATGAGTCAATCAACAAGCGTCTAATATCCTAACTCCTGATTTAGGAAATCTTTATCCTAGGAGTGTAGCTTGTCACAATTAACCTAATAACCTAAGCTAGAGACCATACTTGGTTTTGACATCATTTCGTTCCTAGTAGATATTAATTACTCTACGTATTCTCCATATACAGAGATCATACAAAAATGCAAAACTCAATCAAATGCATCTAAAAACCCTTCTTTATATAATGCAAATTAAGTAAAGCTACCCTTAAGCTTCTTAAACTTTTAATCCCCTTTTTACAACCCCTTTGTTCTTAAATCCTTCATTTCATCTACCATTAAAATACATTAAATCCCCTTGTGCATTTACCCTTAATTGTGATGATTTCCCTTATATAATTGCCATTAATTGCAATGAAAGTATATCAAAACATTTATAAATAATCTTGAACTACTTCCAATCATTAAACACAAGACTAAGAAAATGCAGCATTTCAGACAAGAATTATAATAAAATAGATATCATGCCTGATACTCTAAGCTCCTTCTCACAGCACTATTCTTCTTGACACTTCTTCAGAAACTTCTAGAATTCCAAATGGAGGTGGCTGCTTTGCAAGTTCTCAAGCTGTGATGATCTCTTCAAGTTTCTCTTAACTAATTGCACTCCTCTAATAGAATTTACCTCAATTTTGGAATCACTCTTCTCAAAGTTGAAAAGGGATTTAGCACAGTCAACTGACAATGGCTGGTAAAAGCTTCTGTATTTCTCACACTCAGCAAATAGGAAAAATGCAGCAACAGAGAAAAACACAGTAGCTAAGATAATGAATAAGGGAGCTCTCAAATTTGCAAGAAACAAATTGCTCAAGGGATATCAAACAATGAATGGCTGGGCGTGTATTTATAGGCCCGAAATTGCAACAAATTCCTTCATTGTGGGCATGTAAACTGACAACAAGGTGCCCAAACTCAGTCAAATGCTACATGGCAGACTTATAAACCCTAAGTCATCTCAAAAAGGAGTGATTCAACCCTCTTGGAGCTAGCATAACCAGATTTATTCAACTCAAAGGTCAGAAATTGCCACTTACAGGAAATACGTCCCTCTTTGGCACATGAAAAAGAATGACTCTTGCTTGCTGCGATTTTGTCAAGTTTTTGCTTGCCACAACACACCTTATCTGGCTGGCGTTTCCTATTCTCCAACGCTAAAACTTTCCTCCATTTTTTTTTGCTGCTTTGAAGCTTTCTTTCATTCACGGGAAAAACTCTTAGCCATATGTTGGTTTATTTTCAAATGTTTACACCAAAATATTTGATTCATATTTCTTTTTCCTTATGTTTAGAAAAAAGGTTCAATACTTTATGAAGTCTTATCTTCTTCAATAGTCTGTAATGAGCTCTGCTCAAACTGATCACAATTTTTCCTAATTTGCTGTTTGTAATTTTGTCAAACAATTCATGTGCAACTTTGTAACTTGCTGGTCTGAGTGCATAAACGTTTTCCTAATGATATCCAATGTGTATACTACTTGCAAAAGACTTCTATGATGTTTAGACAAGATCCTAGATGTAATGCAGATTTCTTTCTTTGTATTTTCAAATGCAATAGATGAAGTTTTCATGAGCTAATATGCAGCTACAGCCAATAGGCATTATGTCAAACAGTTAGCATACATCCTCTTAAACTTTCAAGTAGACAATAATTCAATAGAGAACTCCCAACTACAGATTTATTATTGACAATGCAACCTTCTACAATAAAGATGAAATGGCCAAGACTCTTGGCTTACATATGAATAAATACTTAAGTCTGATATAGACTGTCACCTACAGCAGTACCATCTAAAATGCATCTAGATAACATGAAATAACATGAAATAACACAAGGGAACCTGAAGCTTGATGGGGCCTTGAATTTCCAATGAAGAAGCAACCAATATCTTGTGTGTTGAAGACCTTGGAAAGCCAAATCGAATTATTGAAGAAATCGCCCCTGTTCTGATATGAATGAAGAAATAAAATAATTTGCAATAAATCCAAGCCTTCAATAACTCCAAACACCATCAACAATGACCAAGGAAAGAAGCGCCCCAATCTCCAAGAAGAATCAATGCATATATGAGCTCTAATGAATAAAAAGAGGTCTCCAATGGCGTCCCTGTTTTGCTTCAGACTTAGCTTCCGAATTTGCCCAACTGAAATCTGTCATTTCCTTCTGTTGTACCCAAAATAAATTTTTTGGCATTCTGTGTAAATTGAGCTAAATCTTGTTAAAATGCCATGTAAAGTCTGTTTTAGGTCAAACCAATCATAGAATCTTGGTGGGTTTCTGTCAAGGAACACGTGCAAAATTCTGAAAATTTGAAAATTAGGGTTTTTTTAGCCCTATTTTGGGAAACCCGAAAATAGGACCTTCCGAAATGATTGAAAATGATTTTGATAGGATTAAAAGGCTTCACGATCACATTGGTCAAGTCAGAATCATCAAAAGACATGTTTTACTCTGGTGGGTCTATTTCTATTTTTCAGGAACAAAGTTAGAACCTCCGCAGCCATTAATGGCAGATTGGCCAGTACCAGGTGCTGAAAGCTAAGCTTCAAAAGCTTCAACGACACAACCATGGCCGAAAAGGTCAAAAATGATGCTGTTTGATGAAGGAGATTCCTGAAAGTGAAAAAGGTCAAAATTTGACTAACTTTGGAAACGTTACGAAGGAGAAAACTCAAAAAGCTGAAAAGAGCCTTTTTCAAGCAGGGGCGCCCATGATCTTTGAGGGTCAAATGCAGTCAGTAAGATCATCCAAAGCAGTCATTCTTGACGTTTGATTGCTGGCTCAACAGTGAAACAAACATCTAGATCATCCGATGAATAGATCACAAGCAGCTGCTGATAAAGCAAAAAGAGGCAGTTGAGGAAATGTCAGGAAACCACAGTTAACGGCAAAGTTCTAAGGAAAAAGAGCCTTTCCAAAAGAAAGGCGCCCTTCTTTCTTGACCTCCAGATGTTGATAAATGACAAAAGGCTTCCCAGGATAACTTTCTCAGCCCAAGTGGATCTCGGAAACGCAACTATAAGCATCGACATCTGACAGAGCATTCAACGGATAATCCAGATCAAAGTAGGCAACTTTTCATATGAAGATGATCAGCCCAAAAGATAAAAGCGCCCTTTTCAAGGAGGGGCGCCCTTGAATAAAGGAACCCTAAATTGAGATCCAAGTTTTCTGAAGTCAGTCATTTTTGGCAGAACAGAGCTGGGTACCTGATGAGACATCAAGCGAAATCATCTGACTCTCCGATCAACGAGAAATCCAGATCAAAGCATGAGAGGTCATTTCAAAAGGCTGAAGAACGAAGGTCAAAAATTCACTAAGGTATTAGCAAAAGCGCCTTTTCTTGGGAAAGGCGCCCATTCTATTGAAGCCCTAAACTCAGCTTTTCATCATCATCTCTCCCAGGCACTTCTCTTCAGTTTGGATCCAGCTCCGCAGTGAATGTGTTCGCAACATCTCAGGATCAACAGACAACGCTAGATTCAAGATCAAATAGAGGGCTTTCAGGAGAGAAAATAGTTAAAAACTTGCAAGAAACCAAAAGGGACGCCTAAAGGAAGTCAAAGGTCAATTTGTTGACTAAAGTCAAAAGCTTTTGAGTTAAAGTTGGCTAAAAAGCTCCACGATAGGTGGAAATCACCTTTTTAACTTCAGATCAAGCTAAAATCACCTTTTGAGCTTGTGTTAGGTCCCCAAATTTGTGGATCTGAAGCTTAAACATATATATTCAAGAGGAAGGCGCCCCATTTCATTATTTCATTGCAGGATAAAAGATCAAAAACAGCCACAAGCTCTCAAGGACGCCATTGATAGATCTGAAGAAGGTTTTCATCCGTTCTTCAAATTTTCTTGCAGATCTGAAGCAGAAAAGGATTGCTATTTTGAGGATTGGATCCAGAGATAGATTTTTTCAAGGGAATCAGATAAAATTTCCAATCCATCTTCTGTCTATTTCCTCTCTTCTGGTCTTAGGTTTTCTTACATTTGACAGAGAAAGCAACAGGCTACATCAGATCAGATCTACTGGGTAGATTCAGCATTATTTTCCAGAGAAACCCATCTCGACAAATTTTCCAAAATCAGCAAACTTGCTGCCCCTATTTTTGGGGGTTTTTCCGAAAAAGTTTTAGAATCCAAATTCTGAGGAACTGGGTTTGTTCAGCATTGAAGCACGAACAAAACCCATGTGCCAGATTTTTTCCGGAAAAATACTTCTCGGCAAGGCGCTATTTTTAAGGGTTTCCGAAAATCATCTGAACAAGGTCAAGATTACAGTCAATCTTTAAGTTTTTAAGGATGCAGTACTCCCAAGTACAATACGAGACCAAGACGGTCTTACTCCATGATTACATGAAAACAGTTGACACAAATTTACACCAAGTAAATCTAGTGGTTGATTTGGAGCAGCTAGAAGGCATGAATCAAATCACATTGCAGAATATTGAAGAATCCGGGTTGCTGCAGGCCGCATCAATTCCCATCACACTTCAAAGCGTGGAACTTGTGATCGCTTGTATCAAGCATTACAACCCTACCACCAGAGAAATCAGAGCAGCAGATGGAAGAATTGTTTGCAGTCTAAAGCCTCAGGATATCGAAAGGTGTTTTGATATTCCGTCATGTCCTAACAGCAAAGTCATATCAGTGACGGAATGTGAGAAGGAATTTGAGACAGCTAAGGACAAGTGTCAGAAGGTTATGGCTGAAAAATGGCTAAAAGTGACAAAGGCAAGCTTGCCTAAGTTGTTGGGACGAGGAGAATGTAAAGATGAGTACGCAGTGTTAATCACTCTACTCAATAGAATCACTGGAGAAGAAGATGGTCGTCAATTCCAGCCATGGATGTACTATGTCATCGCTAAAATCATTGGCAGGAGGGAATATTATGACTGGGCCACTTTGATCAGTGACACACTCCACCGACAAATCACTGGGTATCTGGAAGCTCATAGGTTCCACATGTGCTCTTACCTAGTATACCTAATAGCCTTCCAAGGCGATTTCAGGTTATTGAACAATGTGGGAACCTTAGGTGTGCAGAAGGTTCACGAACATTTCACACGTCTTGAGTTTACTCAAGTGGAAAGACACTTCAAGAAAACAAGTGATCACTTCACTATGCACACAGTACGTGAGCTTAACCATGAGATGCACGTACGTATTTCACAGACAGCCAGAGAGGCAATGGCAGATTGGGCAGATTGGTTCATCCAATTTCCTACATTCTCCTACATACGCATGTATGGCTACATTGGCCACCCCGCCATGCTACCAAGACACCCTTCGGATAGGGTAGTCTTCATGGAGTTCCTGAGACAATTGTTCGAGGTTCATGTCTACTTGCGCTTGAAGAGGAAGACAGCTGTTAACTTTCCCGTTGAAATGGGACTATATAGATGTGGATTCGCGGCTGATGCTAAGATGATGAGTCAGGAAACAGCGAGGTTCAACCTCAAATATCTCATTGATAGAAGATCCTATGATCCCAGAGGACTCTATGCAGCACACCTTGAGCAACACTCGTCACATAAGTCTTCTATGGAAGATTATTGGGTTAATTGTAAAGACGAGTATGAAGTGCGAAGAAGGAACTACAGCAGATTCAAACTCCCACAAATTGCTGATTTCATGTCAGCAGACATTGAGGGCCTATCCGATGATGAAGGGGAAGTCATTCTCCCCGCATTCTTCGCAAATTCAGTTGACTCCCAATCGCTCCCGAGAGTGGATTGGTATGCCAAAGAAGACACGTCTATAGAAGAAAGAACGAGTAAAGTGGTTAGAAATAGCCAACTCTATCTTGACAGCAAGAAATCAAGGAAGGTGATACCTCACAGAACAGAGCCGCCACAGGTTCAGTCTACACCACCTTCCACTTCAAGAAGGAAACCAAGGCAGAAGCAATGGTGCAATCCTCCCTAAGGGATGAGGATGTCAAAGCCTAGAACACAGAGGACACCAGTGGAGAAAGCCACACATAGTCCTGAACTAATCACAGGTATTGCTGCCCCAGAACAAAGAGTAGAGACTGCTACCCCTGATTCAGCAGAGGTTATCACGGAAGAACCAGCAGCAGTAGTTGTTGAAGAAACAGTGGCTGAGCCAATGGCAGAAGCAACAATAGTAGAAGCAGCAGCAGAAAGGGTGCCTGTTATGGAAACAGAGCCACCAATATCACCAGTATCACACCAGACACAAGTCCTCATCGACTTGGATTCGCCACCAAGAGACATTGCTCCAGCATAGTCTCACACATCTAGCATTCAAGGGCCTCACGTCCCTCCTAGCGAAGTTCGCCGAGATTCTATTTGGCTAGAAGGCTTCCTAGGAAGAAAGAGGGAAAAACCCTCGTATGAACTTGACTTTACCGAATTTGACCACGTCCCACAAGACAAGTCGGCGAAGAGGTTAAAGAAACAAGTTCACATAGAAAGGAATGCAGAGTGCGAGATCATCATAGAGACTGCTGCTCCACCAGTGGAGAAAAGCATACACGAGGTTCAAGTAGAAGACTACACTTTGTCTCAACTTAACCTCGGGAAGACTACACGACAGGTGGAGGCAGACCTTCTCGGAATAGCTTCGGTGAGCGTACAAGAAAGGATGGCAAAGGATGGTAAAGAAAAGGCAGCCTTAAAGGCTGAAAATCAGAAACTGAGGTCTTACATAACCAACTTGATACACGGCACACCCAACGTCTCAGCCCTACCAGCAGAACTACTAGATCTCCCCGCCGAACAAAATCATCGGCAATTGTTAACATTCGGCAAACACTTGAGAAATCAAGTGGAAGAGTTTGTTCTCAAGGGTAGATGTATACTGGCAAACCTATACCAGTTACGGGATAGAGCACATGGACTTCGTGCAGAGATCCAACAGTCAGAACAGAGAATTGTAGAAAAGAGGCTCGAAGACGAAAGCACAATTGCAGATTTGCAATTGGCATATCAATCAGTATACTCTGAGGAAAACAAGCAACATCTCTTTACTTGGAAGGAACAATTGGCGTACAAGGTGAAAGCCTATGACGCTCATTCAGTAGAGTTGATTGATTACAGAAGGGTGGTGGCCACTATTATCAACTTCGCAAGAATGTTGGTGATATCTTTCCCTTGCATGGAATATCAGCGTGAGGGAGGAGAATACGTCGAGTTGGTGACTGTACAAAACCAATTCAGGGATGTCATCCGCAGTACCTTTCTTGATGATCCAGAAGGTTGCAAGCTGGCTAAGGTAGCAGCTTTATCAACCAAGTTAGAAGAGGTAGCATCTCAGTGTATTGACTTCAGAAATCAGCTCACAACGGGTGAGGTCATGCTACGGCGCCACGTCATCATCCTACAGAGCATTAACTCCCCAGAAGCTGATGAAGTCAATCAATGGATAGAGACACTGCTGATTAATGGCGAACTATAAGTGCACCAAAGAAGGATGCCATACACCCTCCAAGTGGCATTCATGAGACTTGAGTTGACTTGATGCTTCTTTCCAAGTCAACTCAAGATGGTATTAAATGTAGTTGGAGTTAACTTGATGCTTCTTTCCAAGTTTAACTCCACTTTCCTTAAATCATGCATTGTCAGATCCCACTGATTAAGGATGTCTAATTGGCTTCCATGATTTGTGGATCTTAGATCTCCACTAAATGTGGATGTCTATTTTGGAGGGATACTTTCATTAAAGTTTACCTTTTGTTTACTTTCAGTCAATTGAAGTAGTTTCCAGTTGACTCTTTGTTGACTTTCAGTTAACTGAAGCAGTTTCCAGTTAACTACTTGTTCCCCTTTTTAGGAATAAATCTTGCTAATTGATTGGCAAGAACTCATTGTTAACTCAAGGAGATTTTGGGGTTGCCCACTCCTTTGAGTTCTATAAATAAGAGCCTTGGGCTCATTATTTGTTTAACTTTTACTTGCTATGCAAAATTGTTGCGCCATTGTTGCCAACAGCTTTGAAAGCGAATACTTGTTCACTCTTGGATGAGAGTTCGTTGGACGATTGTAATTGTGCATGATTTCGTGCCTTTGCTTTCCCAACTTTTGTAGTTCGTTGATGAAGCATTGAAGAAGAATATCAGAAGGCGCTTGCATTTTGATCATCTTATTTGAGTTATGTCTACGTCTTGTGTCTAATAACTTGTTGTCTCATTTCCCTCCTCGGATAGGAGTCCCTCCTCCTTGGATATTTGTTATTAACAAATTATCGTTTGATGTTGTTTAATGTGTTGACTTCCAAGCTATACTTCGGATAGGAGCCCCTCCTCCTTAGCAAGCTCGCTGGCCAAGGCATCGTATATTGTTGTTTCTCGTGAACTATTTCCTAGCCGATACCTCAGATAGGAGTCCCTCCTCCTTGGCAGGTCTCAGATCTAGTTTACCGTATAGAGCGTTTGCTTGTACCAACCTTATCCCGGCGTATACCCAAGAGTTCAGAGCCTCGGTCATATTCTCAGGAGACGGCGAATTCAGGTGATCCAACCAATCCATTCCCGCTCCTTTACCCTCATGCTCTGTTTATCTTGAAGGTATTGGATAGATAGAAGCTAGTTAGTCGTACTTGAGATCTGCAGAAACCAGAGAAAAGCTTAGCTACGGCGCATTGTGTTTGTGCACCCTTGTGTCCTGCCGCTGAAGCATAAAAAGATAGGAACTTTAGTTAACATTTCCCTTCCCTACGCATTGCTCCCAGCAAAGAGGGACTTCTCCTCTTTAAATAACGAAGAAGTGTTGCAAAACATTTGAAATAGCTGAACGTTTACAATCAGCACTCCAGAGGTGCTAATTTAAACGCCAACACCTTCAAATAATTGATGCCACAAATACTACTCTTCAATGCAAATCAGCTCCTATAATAATAGTCTTCAAAATTGGCCCTTGGCCACAAATTTTGCCCAATGAAGTGACTGAAATATCACCTCCAATCTGCAACCCTTCAAGAGATATTTCACTCCCTCAGTTATGCAATCAATGGGAGTTTCGTTCCCAAAGACAAATTGATTATCTGCGGACCACTTGGCTCCACAAACACTCAAGAAGAAATCATCAATCATCAACATCAAATCTCCATGCTCAATAGTGAGACCTCAAGGTCTATTTATGCATTTCTTCTAGAGGTCGGCCTCAACAAAAATAATATTAATTTTGACTTCTAGAAGGTTCCAATATATTTTAATTTAATTTGCACTTTATAAAAATATAAAAATATAACATTATTAATAAAGTGCATCTCAACATCACATTATAAAATAAGGTTTCCATAAATAGAAACAATAATGATATATGATGGAAAACCTTACTCCAACCAAATACTGAGCCAAGTAATCACCAAATGACTTCCAAATGACTCTCTCATCATGCCTCATTAGCCTACGAGAGCCGTTAATAGGCTAATCTTGCTGATATGTCAATGTCAACTAGAAGGGGACATTACAGTCCGCCCCTCCTGAAATTGCTTGTCCCCAAGCAATCTCAACTCAGGATGCTGCAAGATCTCCTCACTCTCCCATGTTGCATCCTCAACTGGTAAGTCTCTCCACTTGATCAAGTATTCCCTGATAACTCGTTTCCGCAAAGTCTTCTCACGAACATCCAATATAGCTTCCGGCACCAAAATCAATTTTCCCTCATCATTCAATGGAGGCAATGTTGTGGAGAGAACCACATGATGTCCTAACACCTTCTTGAGGTGAGACACATGAAATACATTATGTACGCTACTGTCAATAGGCAATTCCAACTCATAAGCCACTTCTCCTACTCTCCTGATAATCCTGAAAGGACCATAGTAACGTGGCTTAAGCTTTTCTACTCTGCTCCTCTTAAGAGTGGACTGCCTATAAGGCTGCAACATCAAGTACACCATATCACCAACCTCAAAGGAGCGCTTAACCCTCTTCTGATCTGCATACTGTTTTTGTTGGTTTTGTGCCTTTTGAATATTCTCCCGTAAAGCCCTCATAATGTCTTGATTATCCTGTAAGAGATCACCAACATTAGGCACACGACTGTTACTCAACAAGAGGTCCAGGAAATTAGGCGCATCATATCCATACAAAGCCATAAATGGTGTCATCTAAATAGAGAGATGGTAAGTGGTATTGTAGCAATACTCACAAAGATATAACCACTTGACCCACCCCTTCTGCTGTCCTGCGATGTAGTTCCTTAGATACCCTTCCACCCATTTATTTACTATTTATGTCTGTCCGTCGGTCTGTGGGTGGTAGCTAGTGCTCGGAGAGAGTTCTGTCCCACATAACCTAAATAGCTCTTGCCAAAAATGGCTCATGAATCTACTATATCTATCACTCACAATGTTCTGAGGTAGCCCATGCAGTCTGAATACCTCCTGGAAGAACAACTCTGCTACCTGAGTCGCTGAATATGTGGATGTGATCGGAAAGAAGTGAGCAAATTTAGTCAAACGATCTACAACCACATAAATACAATCTCGCCCCTAGGCTTTCGGTAGGCCAGTGATGAAGTCCATCGACAAACACTCCCACTTCCTGTCAGGGATTGGAAGTGGCTGAAGTAAGCCTGCAGGGTGTGTGTGCTCCTGTTTATTTTGCTAACAAACAGGACATTCTCTAACATACTGTAACACATCTGATTTAAGGCCTTTCCATGTAAACCTCTCCCGTACCTGTTTATAAGTTTTGAAATAGCCGGGATGTCCTACCATAGGTGCATCGTGGAAAGCCCTCAAAATGATGATCTTCATTTCTGATCCTGGAATCAAATAGATCCTCCCCTTGTAAATGATAAGTTCATTTACAACTGTGTACCTGTCATCCTGAACTGATCCATCAACAATCCCTGTAGCCCAACTGTCCTTAACATACTCTGCCACAATCAGGTGCCTCCAATCTTCTGCAATCCCAGTCATAGAACTCAAGTGGGGACGTCGTGATAAAGCATCGGCCACAACATTCTGTGTTCCTTTAACGAAGGAAATGTCAAAGTCATATGATTGTAGCTTACTCACCCATTTTTGCTGACGATCATTAAGATCCCGTTGTCCTAGGAAGTGCCTCAAGATGTTGTGGTCTGTCTTTACTACAAATTTGCTGCCCACCAAATACTGTCTGAATTTGGCCAATGCATGCATAATGGCCAACATCTCCTTATCATATATGCTATATCCCTTCTCTGGACCGCGAAGCTTCCGACTCTCAAAAGCAATCGGATGTTTATCCTGCATCAGGACTGCACCAATTCCCTCACCTGAAGCATCACATTGTAGCTCAAAGGGTTTAGAAAAATCTGGCAAAGCAAGCACTGGGCATGTAGTCATAATTAATTTGAACATCTCAAAGCAATCCTACGCCTCTGGTGTCCAAACGAAAGCCCCTTTCTTGGTCAAGTCTGTGAGGGGTGCTGCATGGCGTGAATAACCATTAACAAATCTGCGGTAAAATCCACACAACCCCAAAAATCCTCTAAGCTAAGTAAGATTCACTGGTGTAGGCCATTCAACAATTGCCTTAATCTTTTCAGGGTCCATACGTACTCCCTCAGAGCTGATGATGTGACCAAGATATAGTAACTCTGTCATCCCTAAGTCACACTTAGACTCCTTTGCATACAAGGACTCTTTCCCCAAAATGCCCAATACTATGTCAAGATGTGCTATATGATCATCCCATGTTTTACTGTACACCAAAATATCATCAAAGAATACCAGTACATACCTCCTCAACTGTGAATGGAAGACCCTGTTCATTGTGGACTGAAAAGTTGTTGGAGCATTGGTTAACCCAAATGGCATAACCATAAACTCAAAGTGCCCACAATGGCATCTAAATGTAGTCTTCTCAATGTCCTATTCTCTAACCCGAATCTAATGATAACCGGACCTCAGATCAATCTTGGAGAAGAAACGTGCACCATGTAACTCATCTATTAACTCATCAATTCTGGGGATGGGATATCTGTTCTTTATTGTCCGCTTATTCAAGAGTCTGTAATCAATACACATCCGCAATGTACCATCTTTTTTTCTTAACCAGCACTACTGAAGATGCAAAAGGAGACTTACTTGGTCTAATATGTCCCATGGCCAGCAACTCCTTAATTGTCTTTTCAATTTCATCCTTGAGTCGCTTGGGATGTCTGTAAGGAGTGACTATTACGGGCTTGGCACCCTCCTCCAACTCGATGATATGCTCAATCCCTCGATCTGGAGGTCTACCTGGAGGAATCTCGCTAAACACCTTTGTATGCTTAATCCTTAACTCCTGGATATCTGGATGGTACTCTGGCTTCTATTGTTCCCCTTGTGTAGGCATCAACACACATTTTGCTGCCCACTCTACCATATCATGTCTCACTAGCCTCGCCATCCTCCTGAATTATATCATCCTGAAACTGGAATCTCGAATTGCCTTAAGAACATGAGTCTTTCCATCAACCTGGAAAGACATCTCCATCTCTCTAAGATCAAGGGTGAATTTCCCAATATCATGTAACCATCTCATACCAAGCACCATGTCAGTATCACCCATGTTCACCACATAGAAGTCCGTCTTGAACTCATAGTTGTTCAAGCGTATGGGCAAGTCTGGAATTCTTCTATCACATTTGAGTGTATAGCCATCTGCAACCTTAACTCTTATCCCCTCAAATTCCTTTGTCCTGATGCCTCTCCTATCAACCAAACGAACATCAATGAAGTTGTGAGTTGCCCCTGTATCAAGAAGAGTGACTATCTTTTGCCCTGCTAGGACCCCACGCATCCTAAATGAACCCTCCTATTGGATGCTAGTGATGTGTGCATCATGTTGCCTCGTTGCTCCTTCACGTTCCTCTTCACTTTCATGCTTTTCTTCCTCATGCTCAGTCCCTGAGTCTTCAGAATCAGATTGCTGATCTGATTTCTCTGATTCAGAATCCTCATAATATGCCCACATTACTCTATTAGCCTTTCCCTTTGGTCTCAAGGGAAAATCATGATTTGCATCATAAGGCCCCTTACAATAGAAACACAACTTCTTCTTCCTTAATTCATTGAGTGTGTCACGATCCAAAGGTGTTGCTGATTTGCCCTTGAAGTCTGGTTTGTTCTTCTTCTTAAAAAAGGATTTATTATCTCAAGACGAAGAAGATCCTTTTGACACAAACTTATTCTGTGGTGTTGACAGCTCCATACTCCTAGCCTTCTTCATAGCCTCCTGAAGAGTAGGAGGATCAAAGGCTTTTATCCAACCTCTCATAGGCTCCATTAATCCTTCAATAAATAATACCACCAACAGTCTCTCAGAGATGTTAGAAACCATCACTGATAATTTCTGAAATTCTCCAATGTAACTCTCCAAACTTCCAACTTGCTTGAGTTGGGCCAAATCCCTGAAGTATGATTCTGGGTCTTTCCTATAAAAGCGTTCTACAAGTCTATCCACAAACTCTTGATAGGATGTAATCTGATTATGCTATAATGTCACCAATCCATGATACCACCATTCGTGTGCTACATCCTCCAAATGCAAAGTGGCATACTTGATGGCTTCTTCTTCTGTCATGGGTCGAAGAGCCAAGAAAGTGTCCAACTTATGAATCCATGATTGTGCAGTAATCTTGCCACTACCATCAAACATGGGCAATGTGAGCTTATTAGTAGCTTGCTTAAGGTCCTTATTCTGATTCCGAGGTCTCCTCTCCTGTCGAGACCTGTAGTAGTCCATCCTTGTTTGTACAAAACGATCAAAATGCATGAGTTCTCGGGCTTCTGGTGTCAATAGTTGCCATTCATCATGAGCAGCCATATATGCATCGGCGAAAGTAGGCTCCTCAACATCTTCAACATTCTCTTCTGCAACCCGCTCTTCCCTTAGGAAAGTAGGTCGTGATGGCCTATCAGCAGTGCGGGAAGTGGTTCTTTGCCCTCTCCTTGATCCAGCTACACTCCTATCCTCATCTTGATCCCTGTTATTCCTTGTTCTATTTTCCAAAATAACTCTATTTTGTTGAATTTGCTGCTGCAAGAATGCTGAAAAACCTTCAAATGCTTGGGCCATTCTTTCCAATAATTCTTCACCTCTATCCACATTCCTTCTTTCATTTCTAGGAGGATCACCTTCTCTTCTTTCCTCCATGGTGTCACCAATCTCTTTGTGCCTTGCTGCAACAACTGCTGATAAAGTGTCCTGTTCAGGTTGTGGTGGCCATTGTGTTTGTTTCCTTTGTTCTCTAGCTGTATATCTCTTGGTCCTGTCACTTTGTTGCATAAATGAAGACAATTTCTGACCCAAAGGATGGCAGGAAACCGCTTTGATACCACTGTATTGAGCTCTGCTCAAACTGATCACAATTTGCCCTAATTTGTTGTTTGTAATTTTGTCAAACAATTCATGTGCAACTTTGTAACTTGCTGGTCTGAGTGCATAAACGTTTTCCTAATGATATCCAATGTGTATACTACTTGCAAAAGACTTCTATGATGTTTAGACAAGATCCTAGATGTAATGCAGATTTCTTTTTTTGTATTTTCAAATGCAATAGATGAAGTTTTCATGAGCTAATATGCAGCTACAGCCAATAGGCATTATGTCAAACAGTTGGCATACATCCTCTTAAACTTTCAAATAGACAATAATTCAATAGAGAACTCCCAACTACAGATTTATTATTGACAATGCAACCTTCTACAATGAAGATGAAATGGCCAAGACGCTTGGCTTACATATGAATAAATACTTAAGTCTGATATAGACTGTCACCTACAGCAGTACCATCTAAATTGCATCTAGATAACATGAAATAACATGAAATAACACAAGGGAACCTGAAGCTTGATGGCGCCTTGAATTTCCAATGAAGAAGCAACCAATATCTTGTGTGTTGAAGACCTTGGAAAGCCAAATTGAATTATTGAAGAAATCGCCCCTGTTCTGATATGAATGAAGAAATAAAATAATTTGCAATGAATCCAAGCCTTCAATAACTCCAAACACCATCAACAATGACCAAGGAAAGAAGCGCCCCAATCTCCAAGAAGAATCGATGCATATATGAGCTCTAATGAATAAAAAGAGGTCTCCAATGGTTTAATGTCCCCTTCTCGTGCTTGACTTTTTCTGTTGACCGTTGGCCTATTCTGGAGACCCGTAGGCTTCTCGATGGTGAAATTAGGGTTTCTTGGTTGGTGGTTTCTTGTGCTCACGGATTGGTGATTGAACTACGGTTTCCTTCTGGGTTTTTCGTGAGCTTTTCGGTGATGTGTTCTTCTTGGCATTCTGAGCACTTTCACGAATTTACTATTTTTAGTAAATTCTATTTCTGGCAGTGGTCCTGTTGGCTTCGGCACGGTTGACTCTCATTTTCAGACATTTCTGTTGGTTTGATCAATCTTGACCTTGGGAAGCATTTTTGGTGAGATTTGTCCAGTTGATTTAAAATATTATATTTTTAAAGTTATATTTTAATATCGTGACCCCTTGGTCTAGTCAAAACAACTTAAGTTGTTCTTAAAAAGGGGACTTTGAGGGGTGGCGCCTCATGAAGGTATTTTTATATTTCCTTAAGGTTCAAAATCAATTGCTTGAAAAGGTACGCCCATCTTTGGTGAAAGATTATTTTAAAATTAAAAATCAAAATTGCATCAAGACAAAAGGGGACGCCATCTTTGGAGGGAAAGGTAAAAATTCAAATTTGAAAGTTAGGGTTTCTAGAAGCTTCTGGAAGGTCATCACAAGTTTATAAAAGGAGGTCTTGGTCTTCATTTTCAGCATCCAATATCTTGAGTAAAGTTATGCTGCCGAAATGGTGAGAGGATTGCTTCGAGGAATGAATGCCTCCTAGCTAGGCTCAACTTCGTGCTTGTGAGACAGCACCTAGTGGAGAGGTTTGCTTGTTTTGAGTGAATTTTGTAGTGAGGATTGCTTTGTTGTGAGTTAATGCATTTGTAGTTCAGTTATTTGCATTTTCATGTTATTTTCTGGAATTGCTGAGAACATAGCTGATTGTAGTTTTCATTCATATTTCAAAAATACAAAAAGATATCATTCTGGGTGTTGTTTATTTCTTCTTGTCTAGGGTGGGCGCCCCTTTCCACCAATTTGCAGATTTTATTTTGGAGAACTTGAATTTATCTAAGGAAGTCGCCCCTCTTGCTGGGCTGTACCATTCTATTTGCATTGGGATTTGTGTAGGAAATAAATACGGGGTATTTGAGTTGTTAGAGGTCTCCTATCTTGGTCACCACACTTCTTAGAGTTTCTAGCTTTTGATTTCACTTCATTTGGGTGGGTATTGGGTGAGATATGAGCATTTCATTGAAGAATTAGAGAGCAGGTCTGATATTCATGTTACTGGTCTGTCATATCAGACTTTGGAAAATTGTGTATGAGTGAAGGGTGGGTGTTAGAACTTCACCATTGATCTATTGGATGACATCCTTACTATTGCAGCTCTTTGAGATTCTCTAATTCTTGATCCTGCAGGCATTCTTCAACATATTCTAAGCTGAACAGTAGTACTGTCAGCATCTTTCTTATTCTTGCAATTTCAATGTTTGTAACTGCCCACTGAATAAGTGGAAGAGGTTGGCTTGCCGCCTGTTTACTTAATTTGCATTGTAATTTCATAAGTCTCCCCCATATGGTCGCCTCTTATCCATCATGGATTGAGTAGCACATACTTGGTGTTGAGTTATTTTCAGTATTGCAATAGATAGGGATCCTCTGACCATATGCCCGTCGTTCACCGACGCATTTCTTGGTTAGAGTTCTTGTTTCAGCATTTCCTTTAAGATCCTCTGACCAATGCTCACACCTTGCCCACATCGGGATTTGTTGATGTGATTTTCGTGACCGCACCAATCAGCAGAACGAAATAGTCTGAAGGCTACTCCGTTCTCTCTTGATCAAAGTATTCCGTGTGCAAAGATTGCGAGATAGATCACACGTTCAACTCCAAGGTTCCGAAATACTTGGAACACCCTCAGTTGGTTGATGTGTATTGCTGTGTTCTTACGAGGGGACTTACACAATTGTTAAGGGTTCTTGCAATTAACAGTCGGTGTATGCTTTGAAGGGGTTCTTGCACGTATGATTTGGCAATATAGTTCGTTTTCCTAAGGCTAATCAAAAATGCACGGAAAGTAAATAAGTGTAAGGCCTAAGAAACTTATATTCTATCCTAAATGCAAGATATGTGGAGCTTGATTTCAATAGACTTCAACCGAACTTCACCTAGCCTCACGTCGGACAGCCTCAGTGAAATTGGTGCAATCTTCAAAGGGGATAGCAAAAGATGTTCAAATTATAATTTAGCATACATACACCATCAGAACGACGCATATAAGTATACAAATCACAATCGAAGTTAAACTCAAGATAATTTCCAGTTGACCACGCAAGGCGAACTTATCATCAACAAGCCGCTAGTGGTATGGAATAAAATGAAGCTACCTCAATAAAACACCACACATCAAAGTAAACTACTTGCATGAGATGAAAATTATACTTGGATCCGAAAGGAAGAAGAGACCTTGCTAGCTATTCATGACAAAGATGAATTCCACCATCAATGAAAAGATCTATTATCATGAAAGTGTTACACAACAATCTCCACAAAAGTTTTCAAAGGGAAAATTTTCTTTCTTCTCCACACTAAGCAAAATGTCTACTATGCTCTACTCTCTAGTCTCCAATCTCTAGCTCTATTCTGATTCTAATCTCTATTCTAATGAATTACAAGTGAAGGGGACTCCCCCTTTTATAGATAGCCCAGTCCCAAAAGATGGCTAGGGTTACAATCAATAGAGTGGCTAAGATTAAGCCACCTCAGCCCTAACCCTAAAAATTGCCAGAATGGGGAGTGGTATAATAAATGAACAAAGATTCCCACTCACTCCCAAAAATAGTAAAGGCAATAAATGCCCACAATCAGTCTTCTAGAAGATCCTCGTCCAACAGTGCGTTCCCATTCTCCTTCTCTCTAGCTGCAAACTCAACAAATCTGCCAAGTACAGCCTCAACCTCCTGAACCGAAATGGGCGGAATACAATCAAGCTGGAACTCTAACACTGTGACTGAATGTTCATGCCTTGTACAAGATTTTCTCCAAGCAACCAAGGAATCCTGCGTGCTCTAGATCAAGGCGGAGAAAGTAGAAGTGTTCTCGAAATCATCCTGTACGAAGGTCTTAACGTCTGAAAAGAAAGGCACCAGCCTACCCCTCAAATTATCAATATTCACCTCATCTGGATTCAACCGCCTAGCAAATATGGCCTCAAAAGTATTCTGAACTCCATCAATGATATTGGCCATAGCCTTCCGTGTCCGGGCTGAATCCGCCTGTGCTGCGTCGAAGAAACCACGTCCCATGATCGTTGAAGAATACCATCTAGAGAAATCATATCTGTCATTCTCCTGAATGACCCCTCCATCAATCAGTAATCGCAACGGAACATGCCTCAATGCCTCAAGACGCTGAATCACTTTGCTCTGATAAATAGAAGCATCTCCCCAAGCATGATCAACTGCCTCCATCCGTGCAAAAATACTAGAGGCCTGTTGAAAAGCAAAAGCAAGGTCCTCCATAAACTTCTCTGTCTCAGCACGAACTCCTGTGACCCACTTGTCTGCTTCCTATGCCATTTTTCCTAACTCCATCAAGCCACTGATTGACTCCCTAGGTATCTCTGCTGGAGGCTCTATCACTGGAATCTCCTGCCCTCGAGAACGAGACAACTGCTATACATATCCAATCAAGGCCTTGTGTTCTCTTTTCAATTTCTTATACTTTCCTTCTTTCTTGAATAACCTATCTTTGAGGGCAAGATAGGAGTTATCACACTCCTCTACAATCTGCGCACCAGTGGGGCGTCCTAACTCCAAAGTTGTCACCACGTAATTTTCTGGCAATGCTTCGTCTCGGTCACAATCAACTTGTGGCACAGCCATGTGAAGAGTACGGGAACCATCCTCATCAGTTGATATCTTCGAGAACTTTCGTGCTCTTTTCTTCTGTGGAGGTGCACTGATCCTGTTCAAGAATTCTTCCATCTCAACTGCTGGATCAATCTCCTCGCTGGGGCTTCTCCTCATCCTATCCCTAAGCCAATCAGGCACATTGTACTCTATATCAAAGGGCTGCTGCTCTTGTGCCTCTACTTCTCGAACTTATTCAACCTCTATATCATTCTGGCGAGGCTCATCGTCCTCAAGTGGTTGAGTGTCTCCTGAAACTATATCATCATCATCATCCTCCAAAGCCGCCTCTAACTCCTGCTGAAACTAAGGGTTAGTAATTGTCCCCTCATCATCCTGCTGATCAACTCTACTAGGTGCATTGACGCTCTAGCCAACTGAATCCCTCCATGGAGGCTGATTATTTTCCTGTACTACTTGCACCTGATTCAATGCATTCCTCTGATCAGCAAATAAAGAGACCTCCTGTATGCTTGGAGAACGTGTCTCCAATGGCGTGGGTGACTGAACTACAACTCGTGGAGGCTCTGGCTGAATGGGCTCCTGCCGAACTGGCTCTTTCCTTCTGGACTCTGGACCTCGTGTAATTTGCTTCTTCCTGCCGGTGGTGGGTGTCCTATGATCTCCCATCAAATTGTAAGTCAAAGCAATTGACCTACTCTTCAACCTGTTCACTCGCATGTCAACCCATGCTCTAGTGAATGTCAAGACCGGAATAGAAAGTGTATCCAAGTCAGCCACCTCTGGTTCTAACCAATCCGGGAGCGGAAGCGGAGTATCTCTCCCTGCTGCATAATCTGGATGGACAACGTCCATATCCTCATTCACCTGGTCTGGAACCGGAACAACATCACACTCCCTGATCAAAGTAATTGGCAAACGAGAGAACATTCTTTTCCTGACTTCAATCTCGTCTGATGCATCAGCCCAATAATCCTCAATATTTGCCTTATGTTTAAATTCTTCTGACAATACCCATTTGATGTTATTATGCGGATCATAGTGCTGTCGGCTGGTGTGATATGAAAAGTGATAAAATTGAAGCTCACTCTCGGCTTCTCTGGCTACCTGTATTGAAGGACACACTTCATCCGAGTTGCCCATGACAATTGGGAATCCAATCCCTCCCTTCTTCTTCTTCTTTTGAATTTTATCGTAGACAACCAATTGCCAAGATATCTCTAGCATTAAAATTCTATCTGTTAGGTACTTAGGCAGCCTATATGGGTACGATGAAAAACCTTGCAGCCTTATGTAAGAAAACTTTGGAAACTGAATAAACCAACACCCATACCTTTCAATCAACTCTTGGGCCTCCCTCGAGATTCTGTGGTGTAACCGCTCCTGAAGCAATCTCGTGATATGCATGGTGAAGGCATCGTTGACACGCTTGTAATGAGTTGTACTCACCAAATGCAACTGCGGACAAGCCTCATGTATTTTAAACTGGTGAGAGCCACAACCGACAGGCTCCTTGTAAGAAATCCCTCTATACTTCGTCATACGAGCCAGCATGTAGATGATGTAAGAGCTCATATAAAATGTCTTCATTTGTCTCTGGCTCAGGAGCTGCTCGTGCAAATTGTCACTGATCATCACAGCCCAGTTGACATAATCTTTCCCTTCCAGCACGAGGTTGATGTAGTAAATGTAGTAAAACATCCATGGCTCAAAAATAAATGACTGTGGACAACCACCAACTCTGCTCAGCATCATAATGAGGTCACAATATTCCTGTTTCAAGTCATCTGCAATAATTTGTTTCGGCAGCTTCGTACGAGAAGGCTTGGGATTGCTTATCCAGTGAGTGTTGATTGTCTCCATGCATCTCTCAAATGCAGAAGCGTACATTCGCTCAGCTCGTTCTCTGGACTTGTAAACCATATTCCTGTGCACCGGAATCCCGAAAGCTTCACCAATGGCTGAAGGAGTGAGATTGGCTAGTACTTGTCCATCCGGTGACATGATCGACCTGTGATCCTTCTCATAATAGTTGGCACACTCCATCATCAGTTCCGAACACTGAATGGCTGGTGGGAAACCAACAGCTGCATATAATCCGCTTCGAACAATGTTGTGCGAAGTAGTCGAAGGTCGATGACTTCCAATCCCCAACATTCTGTTTTTGAAGGCTTCAAGGTTGACGGAGCCCAAGTTGGTGTCAGTCAGCTTGCCCAACTTTGAAATGAACTTTGACTCTGGCATAAACGTTTTGCTCAGCTTCTTGACCACAGCCTGCCTGGATGCACCATTGTTATCTTTGCCAGTCGCCCTTGCCTCAGCCATCTGCAACACAATAAACATTCATCAGTAATTTATTTTAGAAAAATAAATAAGATACCTTGCAGGGCTGCCAGCCGACTTTTAAAATTTGAGAAGTTGCAACATTCAATTCTTCTGCAAACCTCAACTTCTCCTTCACAAGATTTCGAACTTCAATCACTTAGCAAATAAATTTCTAAGTAAGCTTTGACTTCAGCAACTTCAAGCTTTAATAAAATCGCCCACTTCACACTGGCAATCATCAACTTCAAATTCGTACTTCCTCAAATCAGCAAGTTCGCACTTTTTAAGCTCTCAGCAATATCTTTCTTAAATTGAAATTTCTCCACTTGCATTGGCGACTTCAAACCTTAGCAACCAACTAAGCTTCAGCAATCAACTTAAGCAAGTGTGCACCTCTTAAACTCTTTGAAATTTCTCACTTCAAGGCGTCCTTCTTGGCTTCAGCAATAGCAAATTCGAACATCAGCAATAGCAAATTTCCAACGCCTTTCACTCAGCAACTCTCAGACTTGGCAAAATTTCGAACTTCTTTAAGCCTCAGCAATGCTTAGCAACAATCTTCAGAGCAAATTCGAATTCTCCAGCTGTGAAAAACAAGTGAGAAACTTCTCAATTTTATAGCCAAAAATCGAATTCTAGAAGGAGCCAATTATAGCCAGTATATTTAATTTCCACTACTCCACTTCAAGAATTTGAATTTTCCCTGGTATTTCTGACACTTGTCTCTCGACGTCAGGAATCTTGTTCTTCTAGAAACTCAACTTTGACTAAAATCTTTGAATTTACTTTCAAAAAAATTTGATTTAAATTCATCTTTTTAATTCACCAGCCGGAGCTCTATCATTTGAATTCGAATTTTACCTCTCTTCAGCTATGGAAAATTCATCATCGAAGAATTCAAGCAAAATCATCTAGGCAATTCACCTCAAATTCGTTGCCCGGAGAAATTCATCTTGCAAACACGTTTTATTCACTTTGCCTTAGAGAATTTTAAATTATTCCTTAGGAAAATTTCACAATTTGAGCACTGATTGAATTCCTCACTGAAAAGGTGTTGGCGAAGCGCGGAAGACATGGAAATCCATCTATCATCACAAATGTTCAGTACCCAGAAGAAAATTTTCTCCAGAACGCTTCGAATCCATGGGTACCCAACGAACGGGTTCATTTAATTTTTAAATTTTGAACCTTAGAAAAATATTATTCCACCAGTTTAAATCCATCCTTCATCTGTGATCATCTCCGTTTGCATTCTGTTGCTCTGACTTGAGAAATTTTATCAATCCATCCTACATTATCATCTTGACTTCACTACTAAGAAAAAATTTGCTCGTGCTTCAGGAAAATTCAACATCTTGGGCTCCGGGCGTATTTTCTAAGGAAGAAAATATTTTGCCTTAGAAAATTTTAAATCATCTTGGAAATTTTGCCTTAGAAAATTTTTATTTAATCTTGCTCATCCGTGCCTATGAGAAAAACATCAACTTTGTTTGGAAAATCTTCATGAGGGTGCCTAGCAAATTTTATTCTCCAACATCTTCCATGCCTTAGAAAAAAAAAGTTTATCATCTTGAAAGTTTCAACACCTTAGGAGAAATTCCCATAACATCATCATATACTTCACTTTACCACCCTTGGCGCATAGCACTTGGAGGAAAATTAAAAACCACGCCTTAGCATTTTATTTTCACCACCTTGCATTTACTCTTACAACTTCAACTTGGGCGCATTTTGCATAGGCAAGAGGACAACTCTTCAACTTCTCGTTTTTGTCCTTACTTGACCTCATTTGAGCCCATCTAGGGGGGTGAGGAGGATAAACTTCTTTGACTCCTTTGAATTATCTCCTTCTTGGGTGCATTTTGGCATATGTGGTGGATGAAACATGTTACCACGTCCTTTGTGACCTTTCACCTCCCTTGTTTTCGTCTTCACATGCATGCTTTTGGGCGCATTTTGCCTATGTAGGAGGATGAAAATCTTTGACCTCTTTGACTTCTTCTAAACTTGGCGCATTTCACCCCTTGAGAAGGATGGGCGCATTTGGGGGGTTGTGGCGGATATTCAATACTTAGAAAATTTTTCACCTTCTATCAGTTCTCCTTGGGCGCATTTTGCGATGCCTACAAGATGAAAATTGTTGACTTTCCTTGACTTTCCAAGCATGGGCGCATTTTGGCCTAGGAGGTGGACGAAGTCTCAGACTTAGAATTTTTAAATGCTTTCACCTTGAGTTGGGCGCATTTTGCCTAGGCAAGAGGACAAGCTTCCATACTTAGAAAATTTTGTCACCTCTTCATCAACTTGGGCGCATTTGAGCTATGGCTGCAGGATGAAGTTCCAGACTTAGAATTTTTTCCTCGTTTTCGCCAGCTTTCATGCCCTGCTATTTATAGTAAGCCCTCTGATTTTGCATCTCTGAAGCTCAGAACGATTTGAAATTTTAAACACTGCATCCTCATGACCGGGTTACCTTGTTGATACTGCTATTTTTAGTTGGCCTGCTATTTTTAGCCCATTTATGAAGGTGATTTGCTATTAATAGTAATTGCCTGTTTCTGATAGCTCCACTGCTCCGATCAACTTGAAATTTGAATGAGGCGCTCCTCACCACGTGACCTGACTACTGACATCGGTGCATGCAACTGATTTGCTATTTTTAGCTTGTTTCCTAAATGACTTACTATAAATAGTAAGTGCTCCGTTTGTCTTCAAATTTTATCAGCAGATAGCCTGAAGGATGTTGATCGCGGTGGTTTACACCGGTTTTCAAAAATTCTGACTTTTTACCCCTCTTTTCAGGGTCCGAAGCTGGAAACCCTAATTTGCTCTACATGCGTATCAAATGATCTCTGTTTGTCTTCGTTTCTACTGCATTGTGATCAGCTCATGATTTTGAACTGCTGGGAAGCGGCTGCCGGGACGCACCTGCTAAAAATAGTAAGTTCCTTACTGAGTGATTATCTCCATTTGCATGTCATACCACTGCGAAGCTTTCGAAAAACCCACCAGGAATCATCCGACATGGAAAAGAAACCCTGACATGCAAACCCTAAAAATAGCCTCGGAATACTGAACTCTAAAAGTTGTCTCACTTTGCATGTTACCTCATCGCGAAGGTCTCTGAAAACCCAGAAGGAATATGCAGACATGCAAAGAAAAACTCTGCGTCTAGGCCTTGAAATTCGCTCCGGAAGCTGGACTGCTAAAAATAGAAAGTTGTCTATTCCAGCTCAAATTTTGCATGCGAGCAGCCTGATGTGCTCTGAATGCTGTGTGACAGTCGGAATCTCAAAAATGCTGACAGATTGCCTGTAATTGCACACTTACTAAAAATAGTAAGTACCTCAGAATCTGATGAAAACTTGCTGAGAGCCTATTGGAAGCATACTGACAACAATATCAATCTCTGTTTTCAACTTATTCATTTCGTTCGACCTCGGACTGACCAAGAAAGATGGAAACCCTAATTTTCAGACTTGGTCAATCTCACGCTTAAGCTCAATGACGGGCACAATCCTCGAAAGGCAGACATCAGAAAAGAGACAGAGGGAGAGAGAAAGAGAAAAACCCAAGCCAAAAGACGAGAATGGAGCAAAAATTAGGGCTTCCCCATCTTGAATGGAGCGATGTGTGAAAAGGTCACAACAGGATCCTGGTGTACATTCTGGTTAGAGTTTCTTTCAGCATCGTTTTGGTTTATGAGCTAACCTTAACGGGTGCTTGTTAATTGTAACTTGCAATTGAAAATTCGAAAAAATTTGGCTCGGTATATTTCAAATGGCGTCCCTGTTTTGCTTCAGACTTAGCTTCCGAATTTGCCCAACTGAAATCTGTCCTTTCCTTTGTCATGTCCCTTGAAATTGTGAAAATACGAATAACAAAATCTGATAAATATCAAAATATAAGTATAAGAAATTACTTTTGAAAATATTATTATAATTATAATTATTGAAATAATATTATAATTATAAATATAAAATAAATAATACTAAATGGATATTGAAAATCATTGAAATATATAAATACTTAAATAAATAAATAAATCAAATATTAAATATATAATATTATAATAATAATCATCAATAATAATATATTTATTAAATAGATTTTAAGATCATTAAGTTAATGAAAGAGTGTTGTCTCCTCTCAAGCGGTGGGTCTAAAAGGCATGCTCCCTTTAAAAGGCTATGGAATATCTAAAAGGGAGGATAGGGGGTCAGTGAAAAGGAGAGGATGAGTCAGACTCAGGTAGATCAATAAAAAGAATCGAAAGAAAGGAGGGAACGATTAAAGTCGTTGATAATTGATTGGATATTGTCGATCAGGACAAGAATCTGGCGCAGCTACCTGGAACGCACAGAACAGATCAAGCTTGAGATTGTCGTCTGAGGAAATATCGAGTTGGGACTACCACCATTTACTTTGGCATCTAACTCAAAGATGTCCTACCAAACAAAGATATCGGCCAAGGCACTTTGGAACTATATTTTGTGCAAGACGTCAAAATGGTTTACAAAGGAAACCACGCATAGAAGAAGCAAATGAGTATACGCATTCTCTGAAGCATTCCGCCGAATACAATTTCGTTGGAGTTGGGCACGGCATAATATATTTGGCGGGAGTTGCTTGGCGATAACTAAACCAAGGAGCAAAGACAATGTTAAGGAAATATCTTTATTTCATTAGGGAAGCCTATGCAATGGGCATATATGATATTCTGGAAGTTCGATACATTAGTTGAACGATATTCTTCATAGAATCGTTGCTTGAAGAGAATTAGGCGTCACTTCATGTTAGTGAGAACATAATTAAAGTTATCGTGGTTGATAAGTGCCATCGAATGGATAAAAGAAAAGACATCAGATAGAGGAGAGAATAAGAGGACGGTAAGTGAAATTATGGAAGGTTAAATATTCACGCCTTGGGTAAGGAAACAATTGTTTATTTATGTGCATAGATGTAGATAAATTAGATTATAAATAATATGGCATGAATAGTATATATAATATATGAATAACAATATAAGCAAGATTACATGAGCACTACTTGCATAAATCATAATAATATATATATATATATATATATACACACACACACGACTTCATTCAGGACTTAACATACCAACATTAAGTTCATTAGAAGTAATGTTATATACTAATGCAGATAGAATATATTTATATAAAATCTAGTGATACGATTGTTCAAAAATAATGCTTGCAGCAATTATTGAGTCTTATAAATAGTGACTCCGTTTATTTCTATGATGTTAAATAGTATAGGAGAACTCCAATGTACTTATGGAACATACCCTAGAAGAATCATTCATATGAGTGATAAGAAGAAATGATAAATTCTTTTAAAATATTTACATCATCTTTAGTCATATTAGATTTTATCACTAAATTTGTTGATCTCTCACATCCTGATGTCTCTTGGAGAAATACTATGAATGCAAAATTTGAGTCTAAGTGTTTCCATCAAAAAGGGGACATTACATCCTTCAAATAATCGATGCCACAAATACTACTCTTCAATGCAAATCAGCTCCTATAATAATAGTCTTTAAAATTGGCCCTTGGCCACAAATTTTTCCCAATGAAGTGACTGAAATATCACCTCCAATCTGCAACCCTTCAAGAGATATTTCACTCCCTCAGTTATGCAATCAATGGGAGTTTTCGTTCCCCAAGACAAATTGATTATCTGCGGACCATTTGGCTCCACAAACACTCAAGAAGAAATCATCAATCATCAACATCAAATCTCCATGCTCAATAGTGAGACCTCAAGGTCTATTTATGCATTTCCTCTAGAGGTCGGCCTCAACAAAAATAATATTAATTTTGACTTCTAGAAGGTTCCAATATATTTTAATTTAATTTGCACTTTATAAAAATATAAAAATATAACATTATTAATAAAGTGCATCTCAACATCACATTATAAAATAAGGTTTCCATAAATAGAAACAATAATGATATATGATGGAAAACCTTACTCCAACCAAATACTAAGCCAAGTAATCACCAAATGACTGCCAGATGACTCTCTCACCATGCCTCATTAGCCTACGAGAGCCGTTAATAGGCTAATCCTACTGATATGTCAATGTCAACTAGAAGGGGACATTACATAGTCTGCTTCATTTAACTTGCTCATGTTAAAAGATTTGAATCTTTTAACTTTATCACCTTTGAGTTTAATATTTATTCTTTTAAATATTTACAAATATTTTCACTTGGAGTTTATAAATATTTTCACTTTAAATATTTAATAACATATATATTTATATATTTTATAATATATGTATTTTTAATAAGTATTAATATATTTATATATATAAATATATATATATATATATATTTTCGACATTACCATCGTAATGTATATATATATATTATATATATTTATCTATATGCATATATTCACTTAATATATATACATATATTTTATACCTTATAAAATATATAAATATATATATATTTACACGTGTTTATATATCTATGTATATATTGTAAAATATAATTACTCCATTGATATATACATAAATACATACATATATATATAAATTTCCTAGACAATAATATTAAAATATTATTTTCACCACAGATATTAGGCAGGGTATGTACGTATATACATGCATATAACCATATATACTCTTGTGTATACGTATGTATGTGTATATACATGTCAACACATATGTATGAGCATATCCATTTGCTTAACATATGTATGTATCGATATGTTTATACACAGATACACGCACACAATATATACATGTGTATACATACCCACTCAACCTTAAACCTATATCGTTCACATTTTCCATACAAGGGTCATAGCATAGTAAGTCAGATAAATAAGTAATCATCACTTACAAAGCACAAGGAAGTAAACATAACTCCAAAAGCCTAAGGATGATTTATCTAGACCAACATAACTAACTTGGTTTCTCAAAACCTATACTGACGTGTGTATGCTCAATTGGTACTCGTTACTGTTTACCCGACCAAGCTCCTCCCCGAATGATATCTCTCCTCTGCCTGGACGAATAATCCTCTTTCCTGCACATTATGACATGACAACGAAAGTCATATGCTCAAAACAAAGCAGTATACATAAAACATCTCAAAAATTAGAATAAACATTATTCCATAACTTACATGCAGCATTTATTCAAGAATTACATCAATAGAAGTATCAGACAAATGAGACAATCATTTAAATAGGACACATTAATTCGATAACAAGAACAACATGTTTTATTCATCTAAAAGATTTAATCATTACAGTGCATTTCCCTATGTAGTAGTAGCTATACAATCGAGGTGTAAGATACTCCCCCCCTTATGATTCATCATCCCCGATGAACTAAGGTATTATCGAAAGCATAAAAACATGACTACATTTATTCTACACTCTTGAAAGTTTCAAGAATGTTTGATTGGTGTAATTTGGACATCAGCTTGTCCATCACTCATGGCAGTCTGTTTCCTCTGCTGAAACATGGCCTTTTGAGTAGGTAGTGAGTTACCATGCTGGGTACCAGAAGTTTTGTTAGGGCATTCATTTGCATAATGATTACCTTCACAAATAAAGCATCCTACTCTTGGCCCTCTTTTCTCCATAATTTCCCCAGTCTTATTAACACCTTCACTAGCTCTACTAGTGTCATCATACCTTGAGTTGTCTCTTTTCCAATCTCTTCTGAATTCCTTTTCATTGAAGCGAGATCTCTTCCCCTTTTTCTTTGCTGCATCTTGCGCAAATTCTTCCTTCTTGGGGGCAATCTTATCGGGGACTTCAGTATCCTTCTTTTGTTCTTCTCCTTCACACTTATTGGAGTCTGCCTTAAGCTTTTGTTCCCGCTTAATGGCTTTTTCATGCACAAGGTCCATTGTCGTCAGACCATGCATATCAACTTCACCTCCAATATTTTTGATCAGTCCCAAGATGAATTTCCTGATTCGGAATCGTTCATCTTTATGATAGATAGGAACATATCTAAGAAGTCGAGTAAAATTCTCCCAGTACTCGTTGACTGACATGGTCCCTTGCCTCAATTCTTGAAAGTTAGAGAGTTTTTGGTCATAATAAAGCTATGGCAACCAACATTTGCGGAAGATTTCAACGAACTCTTCCCAAGTCAACTTCAGGGAACTTATATCCAGTTCAAGCTTTTTGTTTATCCACCAATTAGAGGCTTCCCCTGCTAATTGGTATGCTCCCCATGCTACCTTTGTTACATCATCGTAGTTCCTTATTTCAAAATATTTTTCCATTTGGACCAACCAGATTTCAGCTTCATCGCCTCCTGCACTGCCATCAAACTTTGGTGGTATTATCTTTTTCATGTTGCGAGAAAGCTCAGTAGATATTATCTTTTTATTTCTTTTAGCGGAGTTGGTTGGTGAGTTTTCCCTCTTATGGTTGCGGTTATCATCTCGTCCATGAGACGAACTTTCACCTTCCGTGTTATCTATGTTAATTTCCTTCTCCAACTTGTCTTTCGCTCTTTCGTTCTCCAAACTAGTTAATCTTGCCAAAATCAAGTCAAGTGTTGCTTCTACCCCGATGGTTCTTTGTTCATCTTCACGACTTGTACCAGGAATATTTCTCGTCCTCTCATACACTTTCACCATGATTAAAAAATTGACATAAACCTAAATGTTTAATACAAGTTAGCCTAATTAAAGTTTTAACTATCTTTTTGAAAGATTCCGAGACAAAAAAAAATTTAATTTTGAAGGTGAATACAAACAACATGCACCCGTTAGGGTTAGCAAATAACTAAACAATGTAGAATTCAACTCTAACCAAGGATGTACACCAGGATCCCGAGATGGGCAAGGTGTTAGCATGTGGTCGGAGGATCTCGATGCAATGCACAAACTGAAATAACCCTAACCAAGGATGCGTCAGATAACGGCGTGCATATGGTCAGAGGATCCCTATCAATTACAATGCAGAAAGTAACTCAACACCAAGTAAGTGCTACCCAATCCAGAATGGAAATGAGGCAACCATATGGTGGAGATATTGAAAACTACAATGCAACTCAAAGTAAACAGGCGGAAAGCCAGCCTCTTCCACTTATTCAGTGGGCATTACAAAGTAGGGAGAACAAGATTAAGAGAAATGCTGACAGTACTACTGTTCAGCTTACAATGAAATGTAGAATGCCTACAAGATCACGGATTAGAACTCTTTAAATTGTTGCAACATTAAATGTGTTTCCATAATAGCTATTAAGACTTCCCAACACCAACCCAATTCAAGTGACAGCCTAAATGCAAACTGATATGACTGATCTGCAACATGAATAACAGAACCAACACTACATAACCCTATCAAATTGCTCATAACTCACTCATCTCTAACCCTATTGACCTGAAATAAAATGCAGAGCACCACTAGAAGGATGGCGACCAAGCTTGGATAGAAAATCCCCCACAAAAATCCCTTAATATTTTCTGACACAATTCCCAAGGAAATCAAAATGGTACAGCTGCAAGGAGGGGCAATTTTGACTTAATAAATTGTAGACTTCTTCAAAAAATCCCAAACTTCACTAAGAGGGGCACCCTTGTCTAGCAAATGCATGGGTAAACTACCCAAAACCAGAATAAAATCACACTAAGACTTATGAGACAAAAACCCAATCTACAACACAAACCAACAACTTCGGATTTTTCGATTATTTTGCAAATATAAGGATTACAATGAAGAAACAACAGCTATAAGAAAACTCACTACAAAATCACTCAAAAGCAAGCAAACCTCTCCACTAGGTGCTAGCTCTCAAGCACGAAGTTGAGCCAAGCTAGGAGGCATTCATTCCTCGAAGCAGTCCAACACCATTTCGGCAGCATAACATTACTCAAGATATCAGATAAACCAAATGAAGACCCAAGACCTCCTTTTATAGCTTTGTGAAGACTCTCCAATAGCTTCTAGAAACCCTAATTTCAAATTTGAACAAACTCCATTCCCTCCAAAAGATGGTTTCCCCTTCTTCAAGGCCAATTTGACTTTTGATTTATGAATAATTTCCTCAACAAGATAGGCGTCCCTTTTCCAAGCATTATTTTTTGACCCTTTAGAAAATATTAAATCATCTTCATGAGGTGCCACCCATAAATACCACCTTTTAAAACAACTTTAAGTTCAATCACTAGGCTAAGGGGGGGTCAACAGAAAAATATAACATTAAAACATGACTTTATTAAAATAATTTGAACTTATCTCTCCAATTGTGCCCCAAAGCCAAAAATGAGCAAGCCAACTAAACAGACAGAAGTAGAAAGCCAACCGTGCCGAAACCAACAGGACCACTGCCAGAAATAGAATTTACTAAAAATAGTAAATTCATGAAGGTGCTCGGAATGCCAAGAAAATCACATCACCGCGAAGCTCACGAAAAACCCAGAAGGAATCCACAGTTCAATCACCAATTCACGAGCAAAAGCATCCTCCAAACATGAAACCCTAATTTCACCCCCGAGTAGCCTACGGGTCTCCAGAATAGGCCAATGGTCAACAGAAAAAAATCATGCTTGAGAAGGGGACATTACAGTCCGCCCTCCCTAGGATTGCTTGTCCTCAAGCAATCGCAAGCCTGGATGCTGCAAAATCTCATCATTCTCCCAAGTCGCATCCTCCATAGGCAAGTTCTTCCACTTCACCAAATACTCTCTGATTGTTCTTTTTCTCAAAGAACGCTCTCTGGAATCAAGAATCTCTTCTGGAATCAAAACTAACTATCCTTCTTCATCCAAAGGTGGCAACTGTGATGAAGCAACAACATTATGTCCAAGTGCCTTCTTGAGGCGAGACACGTGCAAGACATTGTGTACTCTGCTATTCAAAGGTAGCTCCAACTCATAAGCTACTGCTCCAACCTTCCTGATAACTTGAAATGGCCCATAGAAGCGAGGTTTGAGCTTCTCAGCTCCACTCTTTTTGAGAGAAGACTGTCTGTAAGGTTGCAGTTGAAGATAAACCATATCTCCAACCTCAAAAGAGAGCTCAATACGCCGCTGATCAGCGTACATCTTCTGCTGATTCTGTGCAATCTGAAGGTTGTTCTTCAAGGATTTCAAGATATCCTGACTCTACTGCAACAAATCCTTGGCTTGAGGGGCTTTGCTATCACCAAACACCAAATCGGCAAAGCTAGGAGCCTCATAACCGTAAAGAGCCATGAAAGGTGACATCCTTATTGACATGTGAAAAGAAGAGTTGTAACAATACTCGCCTATGTGAAGCCATTTCACCTATGCCCTTTGCTGCTCCGAAACATAGTTTCTCAAACAACCTTCCAACCATTTGTTCACTATCTCTGTTTGTCCATCGGTTTGAGGGTGATAACTAATGCTTGGAGTAAGCACCGTACCACTCATCCTGAAGACTTCTTGCCAAAAAGTGCTTAGGAACTTGCTATCCCTATCACTCACAATGTTTTTCGGCAACCCATGCAACCTAAACACCTCATGAAAAAACAAATCTGCAACTTGTGCAGCTGAAAACGAGCTAGTGATGGCAAAAAAGTGAGCAAACTTTGTTAATCTGTCCACTACAACATAGATACAATCCTTGCCTTGGACCTTAGGCAACCCAGTGATGAAGTCCATGGATATGCTTTCCCATTTTTGATTGGGAATGGGAAGTGGTTGCAATAGACCAGCTGGTAGAGTATGCTCATTCTTGTTCATTTGATAAGTGGGACACTCCTGAATGTAGCGTTGAACTTCCCCTTTCAGCGCTTTCCAAGAAAATCTTTACCGAATCTGCCTATATGTCTTGAAGAACCCCTGATGACCAGCAAGTGGAATGTCATGAAATGTCAACAAAATCTTCTTTTTGAGCTTAGAATCAGCCACCAAAAAGATTCTACCCTTGTAGTGTATCAACCCTTCAACCACCTTGTACCTTTCGTCATGAAAAGTACCCTCAATGATGCTAGTTGCAAACTGATTTTTGGCATAATCAGCAAGCAACATGTCCTTCCAATCAGCAGTAAGCTCGCACAATGAGCTTAAATGGGGTCTCCTAGATAGAGCATCAGCCACAATGTTGTTTTTTCCTTTGACATACTCAATGTCAAAATCGTAAGCTTGAAGCTTACTCACCCACTTTTGTTGCCTCTCGTTCAAATCCTTTTGATGCATGAAGTGCTTGAGACTATTATGATCAGTCTTGACCACAAACTTGCTTCCCACCAAATACTGTCTGAACTTAGCTAATGCATGCATAATGGCAAGCATTTCCTTGTCATAGATGGAGTAGGTCCTCTCAACACCTCTTAGTTTTCTACTCTCAAACACAATGGGATGTTTGTCTTGCATCAAAACAGCCCCAACTCCTTCACCGGACGCATCACACTGTAGCTCGAAAGGCTTGGAAAAATCTGGAATAGCCAAAACCGGACAAGAGCTCATGATCCTCTTAAACTTATCAAAAGTAGTTTGAGCCTTTTCTGACCAACAAAAAGCCCCCTTTTTCGTGAGGTCAGTAAGAGGAGTAGCATTCTGTGAGTAACCCTTCACAAATCTTTTGTAAAATCCACAAAGACCCAAGAACCCTTTCAAATGAGTCAAGTTCTCTGGAGGTGGCCAATCAACAATTGCCTTGATCTTTTCTGGATCAACCTTCACTCCTTCCGCACTGATTATGTGACCAAGGTAAAGTAGCTCCTTCATTCCAAATTCACATTTGGATTCTTTGGCAAACAAACTCTCCGACTCCAGAATGCTAAGCACTTCCTCTAAGTGCTTGAGATGTTCTTCCCAAGTCTTGCTAAAGATCAGAATGTCATTGAAAAATATCAACACAAACCTCCTCAACTGTTTTTGAAAGACTCAGTTCATACAAGACTGGAAGGTAGCAGGAGCATTAGTCAGCCCAAATGGCATGACTAGGAACTCAAAGTGACCATAGTGACATCTGAAAGCTGTCTTCTCAACATCAGATCCTCTCATCCGAATCTGATAGTAGCGCGACCTCAAATCTATCTTTGAAAAGAACTTGGCTCCATGTAGCTCATCAATGAGCTCATCTATCCTCGGAATAGGGTATCGATTTTTAATGGTGCTTTGATTCAAAGCACGATAATCCACACACATGCGGATGGTACCATCCTTCTTCTTCACAAGAACAACTGTTGAAGCAAAGGGACTCTTACTTGGACGAATGAAGCCCATCTCCAAGAGTTCCTTAATGTTCCTGTCAATCTCATCCTTCTGCTTCTTAGGGTACCGATATGGAGTTGTGATAACGGGCTTAGCCCTTTCCTTGAGCTCTATGACATGCTCTGAACCCCGTTCAGGAGGTGATCCAGGAGGTAAATCAGCAAACACTTTGCTCTTCTTGGTGAGTAGAGACTGAATATCAGGAGGATAGTCCCTCTTTGTCTCAACCGGACTAGCTGGAAGAATCATACACTCCGCAGCCCATTCAACTTGATCATGCCGAATCAGCCTTGCCATTCTCTTGAATGACACAATCCGAGGACCACCATTAGACATTCCTCTTAAGACTACCTTCTTTCCATCGGATTGAAATTTGAGTTCCATAGTTTATAGATTTAGAGAGATCTCTCCTAGGGCACGCAGCCATTGAATGCCTAGGACGGCATCCGTATCTCCAATGCTAACCACATAGAAGTCATCCTTGACTTCATAGTTGCCCAATTGCATAGACATGTTTGAATTCTTGGTGCAAGAAATGTGAAACCCATCAGCAACCATAACCTTGAAGCCTTCAAAATCTTTTGTTTGCAGCCCCTTCTTTGCCACCACAACTTCATCAATGAAGTTATGCGTTGCTCCAGTGTCAATCAAAGCAACTATTCGCTGCCCCTTAATCATCCCTCGAACTTTGAAGGATTCTTTCTTTTGAAAGCTTGAAAGTTGAGCCAAAGCACCTCCACTTCCCTTTTCATCTTCGGACTCTTCTAGAGCTCTTTTCACTTCACTGTCATCAAAATCAGACTGCTGGTCTGAAAAATCAGAATTACTTTATTCAGCTGAATAGTTTTCGATTTGATGAAATTTGACTCCTTTTGGGCAAATATGATCTTGGGACCATTTTTCTCTACACCGGAAACATAATCCCTTTCTTCTGAGTTCGTTAAGTGTCTCTAGATCCAATCTTGTGACATGAGGTTTATGCTGTTTGAACTCCTTATGATGAGGTATTTGATGATGTCTTTTTCCTTTATCCCCTTTGTGAAATGATGGCTTGGATTGAAACTTTGCTTTAGGAGCAGCCCACTCCATGTTTCTTGCTTTCTTCATTGCCTCCTGTAGGGAGGGTGGATCAAAAGCTTTAATCCAACCCTTGAGTGGCTCCATCAATCCTTCACTGAATAGGATCACTAGACGCCTCTCAATGATTCCCGTGACCATGACTGAAAGTCTCTGAAACTCAGCTATATAGGCATCAACTGTGCCATATTGCCTAAGCTATGCCAATTCTCTGAAATGCACTTCAGGATCTTTTTTCTCAAATCTCTCTATGAGCCTATTGGTGAACTCATCATAGGTAGTGATAGACCCATGACCTAAAGTGACTAGGCCATGGTACCACAACTCATGCGCCACCCCATCTAGGTGTAGCGTAGCGAACTTTATCGCCTCTTCTTCTGCCATGGGTCTAAGAGCTAGGTAGTTGTCTAACTTCTATATCCAAGCTCTTGCTGAACTGTTGTCACTCCCATCAAAGTGTGGAAGCATAACCTTGTTGATAGCTTGATGCAAATCCCCTTGCACTGTTGACCTCCTTTGTTCATGATGCCTTCCTTGTCCTTTATTCTTCCTTTTATGATCCATGAAATCATTGTAAGACATATCTATCTTAATTTCATCAGGGAGAGAATCATACTCAGCACGGCCGAGTCTCAACTGTTCCACAAATGATGCATTTTCTTCTGGCTCAGGTTGAGGGTTTACTGGTGCCAAGAAGGTGGGTTTGAATGGCCTGGAAGAAATGTATGTGTTGTTTGAAGCAAGCTGAGCAACATGTCCATTATGCTGGTTGAAGGCACTGTGTTCTCCCCTATGTCCTAGATTGTTCTGTGGAATTGGGTTTTGACCCACTTTCCCCATCATGAAAGATACCATATCCCTTAAGGCATCCATCTTCCTCTCGAATCTCTTTCCCAAACTTATCGACCTTTCTCTTCCTTTCCCACTATCATCTCTATTACCACCCGATGTCCTCTCATTATCCCCCATTTATGTTTCCTAAGAAGACTCCCAATGAGCCCTCAAAACATCTGATGCTGTCTGACCTTCTGGAGCCTAATGCCATTGAAACTGATTTGCAGCCTTCTTGTCTTCCCTTGCTAAGTATCTCTTTTCTCTGTCACTCATAGACGGTTTGTTTCACAGGATGGAAGGATGCGTGGCTCTAATACCCCTGAAAGATTTCGAGACAATTTTTTTATTTATTTTGAAGGTACAACATGCACCCGTTAGGGTTAGCAAATAACTAAACAATGCAGAATTCAATTCTAACCAAGGATGTACACCAGGATCCTGAGATGGGCAAGGTGTTAGCATGTGGTCAGAGGATCTCGATGCAATGCACAAACTAAAATAACCCTAACCAAGGATGCACCAGATGACGGCGTGCATATGGTCAGAGGATACCTATCAATTACAATGCAGAAAGTAACTCAACACCAAGTATGTGCTACCCAATCCAAAATGGAAATGAGGCAACCATATGGTGGAGATATTGAAAACTACAATGCAACTCAAAGTAAACAGGCGGAAAGCCAGCCCCTTCCACTTATTCAGTGGGCATTACAAAGTAGGGAGAACAAGATTAAGAGAAATGCTGACAATACTACTGTTCAGCTTACAATGAAATGTAGAATGCCTACAAGATCACGGATTAGAACTCTTTAAATTGTTGCAACATTAAAAGTGTTTCCATAATAGCTATTAAGACTTCCCAACACCAACCCAATTCAAATGACAGCCTAAATGCAAACTGATATGATTGATCTGCAACATGAATAACAGAACCAGCACTACAGAACCCTATCAAATTGCTCATAACTCACTCATTTCTAACCCTATTGACCTGAAATCAAATGCAGAGCACCACTAGAAGGATGGTGACCAAGCTTGGATAGAAAATCCCCCACAAAAATCCCTTAATATTTTCTGACACAATTCCCAAGGAAATCATAATGGTACGGCTGCAAGGAGGGGCAATTTTGACTTAATAAATTGTAGACTTCTTCAAAAAATCCCAAACTTCACTAAGAGGGGCGCCCTTGTCTAGCAAATGCATGGGTAAACTGCTTAGAACCAGAATAAAATCACACTAAGACTTATGAGACAAAAACCCAATCTGCAACACAAACCAGCAACTCCAGATTTTTCGATTATTTTGCAAATATAAGGATTACAATGAAGAAACAACAGCTACAAGAAAACTCACTACAAAATCACTCAAAAGCAAGAAAACCTCTCCACTAGGTGCTATTTCTCAAGCACGAAGTTGAGCCAAGCTAGGAGGCATTCATTCCTCGAAGCAGTCCAACACCATTTTGGCAGCACAACATTACTCAAGATATCAGATAAACCAAATGAAGACCCAAGACCTCCTTTTATAGCTTTGTGAAGACTCTCCAGTAGCTTCTAGAAACCCTAATTTCAAATTTGAACAAACTCCATTCCCTCCAAAAGATGGCGTCCCCTTCTTCAAGGCCAATTTGACTTTTGATTTATGAATAGTTTCCTCAACAAGATAGGTGTCCCTTTTCAGAGCATTATTTTTTGACCCTTTAGAAAATATTAAATCATCTTCATGAGGCGCCAACCATAAAGAGCACCTTTTAAAACAACTTTAAGTTCAATCACTAGGCTAAGGGGGGGTCAACAGCAAAATATAACATTAAAACATGACTTTATTAAAATAATTTGAACTTATCTCTCCAATTGTGCCCCAAAGCCAAAAATGAGCAAGCCAACTGAACAGACAGAAGTAGAAAGCCAACCGTGCCGAAACCAACAGGACCACTGCTAGAAATAGAATTTACTAAAAATAGTAAATTCATGAAGGTGCTCGGAATACCAAGAAAATCACATCACCGCGAAGCTCACGAAAAACCCAGAAGGAATCCACAGTTCAATCACCAATTCACGAGCAAAAGCATCCTCCAAACATGAAACCCTAATTTCACCCCCGAGTAGCCTGCGGGTGTCCAAAATAGGCCAATGGTCAACAGAAAAAGATCATGCTCGAGAAGGGGACATTACACTTTTGGTAAAACATATAAGCATACATTCGCAAGATTTTTATGCAAGTTTTGGTTTACCATTTTTTCCTTTTTGACTATAATAATATATTGCATATTCACTCAACCGAATGTTTCAAGTATGATCTTGCTTTACGCAACCCTATCATTGTTTTGCTAAACTGAAATACCCTTTCAGGTTTACTAAACAACTATTTGTACACAATATGTTATTTAAGATCAAAATCCTATAAGTCAAGTTTTCCAGAAAACGTTGATTACTTTGATGACTTTATCCACTTTGAACATTATGTTACTTCTACTAACATAGTCAGACTGCTTTGTCTTGTGTTCTACCATTTTCCTCTAGAATCTTAAGAGAATATAAATGTGCTACCTGTTGTGACCTTTTCACACATCGCCCCATTCAAAATGGGGACCCATAAATTTTCGCTCCATTCTGGTCTTTTGGCTTTTTCTTTCTCTCTCGTTCTGCTTCTTTTCTGCTGTCTGCTTTCCGGGGACGCTCCCGAACGCGAAGATTCGACCAAGTACTGAAATTAGGGTTTCACATCTTTTAGGTTACTTGGAGGTCAAATTGAGTCGGTTTGTCAGCCTTTGAGCCTAACACTGCTATTACAATGTTTTCAGCAAGTAACCCCTAAATTCTCACTGAACTCTGCCAACTTTCTATTTTTAGTAAGTGTCAGTTTAGGGTTGATTTTCTCGAGATTTTCACATTTTGGACAACTTCATTGCATTCCGAGCACTTCAAGTTCATTTCTGACAAAATTTGAGCAAAAACGGACGACTTGCTATTTTTAGCAGTCCAGCTTTCAGAGCAAATTTCGGGGTCTAGATGTTACATTTTCTGATGCATGTCCGGAGATTCCTTCTGGGTTTTTCGAGACCTTCGCAGCGATATGACATGCAAAATGAGACAACTTTCAGCACTCAGCCTTTGGAGGCCGATATTAGGGTTTGCATGCAGACGTTTTCAACGCATGTCGGCATATTCTTTCTGGGTTTTCCAAGAGCTTCGCGACGGTGTAACATGCAAATGGAACTGATCACTTTTCGGAAACTTACTATTTTTAGCCAGTGCTTGCATGTTGAAGATTTTTCTGGGTTTTTCTGGGTTTTTCAAGATTTTTCGGGCAGTATGACATGCAAAATCATCTAGTAGCCGGTCAGCCACTTTTTCAGCCACTTTCTATTTTTAGCAGGTACCACTCCAGCAGCAGCTCGGCACTTCAGAACTGCAAACTGATCATCATGCAATTGAAACGAGATCAAACGGAGCTCATCTGAGGAATATGCAGAAAATTAGGGTTTCAGGTTTCGGCGCTAAAAATGAGGAATCAGATGACAAAATGCCACAAAATTGAAGTTTCCACTACGATCAGCATCTTTCACGAAGTCTGCTGGCAAAATTTGAAGGCAATCGGAGAACTTGCTATTTTTGTAAGGTGTTCCAGACACAGGCTATAAATAGAAAGTCGATCTCAAGGCGCCAGTGCGGACGGGCAAGTTCACCAACAAGGGGCGCACTGTCCAAATTTCAACTCGAACGGAGATAGGGAAGTCTCAGAAGCAAACACTTACTATAAATAGTAAGTCATTTCAAAAGCAGCTATAAATAGCAGGTCGGCATCGAATCTCAGCAGACATAAGTCAAACATGTGATGAGGGACCCTTGGCGCGAATTTCAAGACGAACAGAGTAGTAGAGAATGAAGAATCAGATAATTGCTATTTTTAGCACGCCGGGGGAAAGAAATTAGGGTTTCCTAAAATCAAGGACAGAACAGGATAATCCCTCAGGAACAACATCCAGTCACGATCACCATGTTTCAGGCGTTCAACACATGAAATTTGGAGACTTTCTGAGCAGTTTCTATTTTTAGCAGGTTGCTAAAAATAGCAGGTATAAACGGACTTCGGGCGTCAATGGCACAAATCAGTTGAAGTTCATGAGCAGGGCAAAAATCAGGCTTTCCAAGGTCAAAATTCAGTTGACGGCGCAAAATTCAGAGAACTTTCTAAAAATAGAAAGTCAGGGCAAATTAGGGTTAACAGAGAAAAATCAACTTGAATTTGGCAGAGGACATAAAATTTGCTAAAATGGATAAAATTTTCAGGTCCAACATTGAGATCCACCTTGAAAAGCTGAAAAAAGACAGGAAATTGACTAAGTCATGGAAATTAGACGGAGACCCCCTTAAATGCGCCCTTGGAGCTGGGATTGAAAGCTTGATAGGTGATATGCGCCCATGGTGAAAGTGAATGTTCCAAGTACAAAATGCACCTAAAGAGAAAAGGGGTGATGAAATTTCACTAAGGCAATTAAACTGGAAGTTGACCCCTCCATAGGCGCCTTCAAGAGGAGAATGGACGACGAAAATTCACTAAGTGACAAAAATGGAAGTTCATGGGTCCAAATGCGCCCCTAGGAGGAAAGTGATTAAAAATTTCACTAAGTGCGAAAACTGAAAGTTCAACATGCCAAAAGCGCCCCTGAGCATTGAAGACTAAGAAAATTTGCTAAGTGACAAAACTGGAAGTAAGCATGGTCATATGCGCCCTTGGAGTCACAGGGTGTAAAATTTTCTAAGGCATTAAAATTGGATGCTTAACCTATCATATGCGCCTTACTTTGAAGAGGGATTATAAAAAGTTTCTAAGGCAGGCAAATTGAAAACTCCAGATGCTATATGCGCCCCTCTTAAAACTGGAAGTACCATGATCAAAATGCACCCAAGAAGGTTGGAGATTCGAAATTTGACCAAGGCAAAGACTTAAAGTATAAGGTGTGATTTGCGCCAAGGTGACAAAGTCAAAGTTGGACATATCAAATGCGCCTGGATGCTTAACCTGTGAGGTGCGCCTGAGGGGATTAAGAGTAAAAAATTGGCTAAGGCGTGAAAGTGAAAGTTGCAAGTGCAAAATGCGCCTAGGATCAAAATTGGATGTTCATCACAGCAAATGCGCCCCCCCTTCTAGACTTGGAAATTTTTTCTAAGTGTTAAAACTGAACGTTGACCCTCTGAAATGCGCCCCACTTCATAAAAGTCAAACATGTGATATGCGCCTTTGGCAGGAGGAAGTTCAAAAAACGTCTAAGTGTTTTAAAACTGGAAGTACCCTGGGTGAAGTGCGCCTCAACATTCACATAGTCATTTGCGCCCCTCTCTGGAAGTATTGAATGATGAAATCATAAAAATTTGAAAACTAGAGGTTGCTTATATGATATGCGCCTGGGCTTGTGATGGTGCTAGAAAAGATTCTAAGAGTCGAAAATGAAAGCTCTGAGGTCAATTTGCGCCCCTCTTTAAAGGTGTTGACAATCTACATAAGGCATTAAGAATTAAAGCCTCACACCCTCATTTGCGCCTCAAAACTCATATGGTGATTTGTGCCCACCAGGTTGAAGGAGTCTCAAGATTTTTCTGAGGCATGAAGATTAAAAGAAGGTTATTCCAAAAGCGCATGGAGATTGAAGCTAGAAGCTTAGTTTGTTGTTTGTGCCTGGATTGAAACTAGAAGGAGGGTATATGATATGCGCCCATGAAGGAAAAGAACGAAATTTGAAGATGCTGAATGCGCCCTCAACACAGAAAGCTACCTATGTGATTTGCGCATGAGATCAAGATGGTAGAAAATCGAAAATGTGAACAAATAAGTGTGAATTACGCCAGAAGGGAGAAAATTATTTTGAAGAGAACATTTTAACCAAGGCGTTAAAAATAAAAGCTTGAAGTATGATTTAATTTTCCTGAAGGCGTATGATTTAATTTTCCTAAATGCGTGTGATTTAATGCAAGGAAAGATAAAGTTAATGGGTTAATTTGCGCCTTGGTTTAAAAAGGGAGATATGGATAAAAAAAACAATGTTTAAAAAATTAAATATTCCCCTTTTTTATGTGCGCCTAGACTAGAAATTGTCTACCAAAGAGGAAATTGGCATTTAAAATTTTAAGGGCGTTGGAGGACATAAAAATTTCTCCAGGCAATTAATTTTAATTTTTGCCTAAGACGAAGAAATTAATTAATTTAATTTAACTAATTATTTTCCTAAGTTTAAATTTTAAATTCCCCTTTTAATTTTAACCCATGAGATTTTAAAATTTCGGATGACTTTCGATAATGGGGAATTTATTTTGGATAATTTCTGGATGGAAAATAAAATTACGCCTAGCCGATTTAAAGTGTTGATGTCGAATTTTCACAGACGCTGAAGAAATAAATTAAAATGGCAATTAAATTAAATTTTTTATAAATTAAATGTGCCATTTTAAATATGCAGTTGAGATTATTTCAAATCGGAGCAAAAATGATTTTTCGAGATTATTGGCAGTCGGGAGGGAATTTTAAATTTAAATCGAGGAAAGAATCTCCCTAAATAGCAAATTGTCATAACAACTGCCAGACGACTGGAATATTCCCTTTTAAATTTAGCAAACGCGTCAGTCATGATGAAGGTTATAAAAGGCATCTGCTAAAATTAGCACCGGCTTTTGGCTATAAACTCTGAGGATTTTCATTCTCATCTCACAAGATTCGAAGTTCAGATTTACACTGGTGAATTGAGTTGTGAGATTTAATTTGAGAGTTGCTGAAAGTGTGAGGTGTTAAGTTCGATTTTTGCAAGAGATTGAAGTTGCTGAAAGATTTCTTGAAGTTGCTGAGATTCAGAGTTGCGAAGTGCTACGATTCGAAATAAAGTTTGAAGGGTTAAGCATTTTTATTTCTTCACGTTGCTGAGGTAAGTATTCGAAGTTGCTGAGACTTTTTATTTTGCTGAAAGTCGAAATGTTTTCGAAAGTTGAGGGTTGAAAAAGCTGAAATCATTTATTTATGCTGGAGGTTGAAATTGTTAGAATTCGAAATTGCTTGAGCTTTAAATTTTCTGAAGTTGCTGAATGTTAGAATCAAGTTGGATTTAAAATTGTTCAAGCCTTCGAAGTTGCTGGTTTATAATTTTCGAAGTGCTGATTTGAGATTGCTTTTCGAAGTTGCTGATTTATAACTCTCGAAAAGTTGATTTTAAATTGTTGAGGCTTGCTGATTTGAACTTGCTCGTTTAAAACTCTCCGACTTATTTAAACTCTTCGAAGTTGCTGATGTATAACTGTCGAAGAGCTGATTTGAAACTTGGTAATTTACAACTTGCAAGCTTGCTGATTTTAAATATTCGAAGTTGCTGATTTAAATGTTGCTGAAACTTAACACGTTTTCCGAAGCTGAAATTGTTGGAGTTAATTTCTTACGGGGAGTTGAATATTTCTTTTGGCTGCAAGTTGTTGAAGGTTGAAGTTTAAATTATCAAGAAGTCAAAGTTGGCTGCTGAAGCTATTAACTTGTATTTATTTTTGCAGCCAACTTCAGCCGCCAGCCGTCTCGCGTGATTTTTGTTTCTAAAATTTGGAAGTGTAATGTTCGCTTCTTGTTTTGCAGATGGCTGATGGACGAAAGGCTGATGTTGCTGGAACCAGCAAGGCTGGAGCAAAGGCTGGGAACAACGAAGCTAGCAAAGAGAATGCCTCCAGGCAGGCAATTATCAAAGGTCTGAAGAAGTCCTTTATCCCGGAATCAAAGATCGTGTCGAAGTTTGGCAACTTGACAGACACCAATCTCGGGCCATTCAACCTCGAGGCCTTCATACGTAGAATGTATGGGCAGGGTGGAAATCTTCCTACAGATGCATCACGCAACATCGTCAAGAGTGGGTTGTACGCAGCAGCCGGATTCCAACCAGCAGTCCGTTGTTCTGAGTTAATCTTAGAGTGCGCCAACTTTTACAACTCCGAGGATCGGACTATCAGCTCTCCAGATGGTATGATCATGGCTAACTTCGGTCCTGATGCAATTGGCGAGGCGTTTGGGATACTTGCTACGGATAATATGTTGTATAAATCCAAGGCAAAGGCTGACAAGATGTACGCCACGACCTTTGAGAAGTGCATGAAGAGGATAAACACCACGTGGATGCGAAAGCCAAAGCCTCCTGCTGCCAGGCTGCCTAAGCAGATAATCTCAGAGGAGCTAAAGCAAGAGTACTGCGACATAATTATGCTGCTCAGCAGAGTTAATGGCAGCCTGCAGTCGTTTGTGTTCGAGCCTTGGATGTTCTTCTACATCAGTGTAGTGCTCGAAGGGAAGGAGCAAGTAAACTGGGCGCAGATGATAAGTGATAATATTGATGAACAGTTCCGGAGCCTGAAGAGAACGAGAACATTTTACATGAGCTCGTATGTTATTTACATGCTTGCTCGAATGACAAAGTATAGAGGGTTGGCGTACCAGGAGCCAATTGGCTATGGGTACAATCAGTTCAAGATTCACCAGTCTTGCAGACAGTTGCACCTCACACACACAGGTGACTTCCAGAGAGTCAATGACGCTTTCACTATGTATATCACAAGAACTCTTCAGCAGAGGCTGCAGCAGAGAATATCCGAAGAGGCACAGATGCTGATAGAAGAATATGGGTGTTGGTTCGTCCAATTCCAGAAGTTTACTTATTTGAGGATGCCAGGGTACGATTCATATGTCTACAAATTACCAAGGTACCCCACCAACAGGATGATCCTACTTGAATTGTCTAGGCAATTGGTGACCTTCGATAAGATCATAAGGCGAAAGAAAAAGGGAGGCTTGCATTTTCCCATTGTGTTGGGAAACTTACTTGAAGAATGCCCCACGTTGCAGGCAGCCAAGGAGGCTGAAGACGAATTGAAGTTCTACAAGTTGACTCTTCATACCAGCCGACAAGATTTTGATCCTAAGGGAATGATCGGAACGGTGCAAGGAGTGGAGTACAGACACAAGGCTCACTTGGAAGACTTTTGGGCAGATGCTGGAAGTGAGGCCGAGATTAGGAAAAGAACATTTTCGAGGTTGCCACTTAAGATGATTAGAGAATGCGAAGTGATCCAAGTGCCAGATCAAGTTGAAGAAGATACCAGGATAATCCACCCGGATTATGAAGCAGTAAAGAACACACTGTTTCCACCAGTAGATTGGGCCGAGCCGGAGATCACGGATCTGGACACCTTGTCAATTCCTGTCTTGACTTTCACAAAGGCTTGGGTGGAAGAACGCGTTTACAGATTAAGGAGAAGGTCAGTTGCCCTCACATATGACCTCATGGGAGATAAAAGGCCACCGGTGTTAGCGAAGAGGAAGAAGCAGATCACACGAGGTCCAGAATCCAAAAGGGAGCCCGTTCGGCCGGAGCCTCAGGGGTCGGAGGACACAACATCCACTTAGTTGGTGACTCATTCTTCAAGTGTGCGTGAAGTCTCATTATTCACAGATCAGAGAGCTCAGAGAAATGAAGAGCCAGAGGTTGGAGAGGTTAACCAACCAATGCCGAGAGAAATAGATACTCAGAGTATCAATGATCCTGAAGGTGCCAGTAAACCAGATGAAGGGGAAGAAATGGATATGGACACCCACTTCGATTTTTCCTTCGGAGAGGAAGATGTTGGGACTCATGAGGGAAGTGATCAAAATGTTGAAATAATTGAGCCTCAACCAAATACTGCTCGAGAAGAGGTCCGGGAAGTAGAAGCAACTGAAAAGCAACCCCTCATCATTTATGATATTCAGCGCAATTGGCTCTCGCAGGCGATCAGAAGGGACCAAGATGATGATGCGGACCTAGCAGTTGAAATGGAAGAACTTTTAAACAGAACAAGCAAGTCTCCGAAAAGGAAGAGGGCAAGAAAGTATACGAGGATGGAAACTAATGAGGCAGGTTCTCGCAGCCTTCATATTGATGTCCCAAGGGAAGACCATGATTTGAGTGATGCCATGCCGGAGAATTACACGATCACCACAGTTGAGTTGGGACGTCCTTCCGGAGCACAGGTAGTGGAAGAAGCTGAAAGTTCATTTCAGGCATTGAAGGATAGGTTGGTGAAGAAGGAAGGAAAGTACAAGAGATTGAAGGAGCACAAGGCGTTGGTTGAGTATGTGCAACATCTCGCACATCCTGTCGCTCAAGATAATCCGGTGGTAGAACTTCCGCCTGAGCTACCTAGAGAGCCGATCAGTGGACTGGAGGAGATAAGGAGAGCTGTGCGAGAAGGGGACAAGTGGATAAATGGTGTCCGCACTGAGGCAGAGAAATTTATGGCGGATCTTGTCTCAGCATTTCAGAATGCCTCTGGTATTCTTTCACGCCTTGATGATGTCAAACAAGCTTGGGGAGACACCCACATCTTTCAAGACAAAACTATCCCTCGTCTTGCTATCTTGATGTGTGTGCCCACGCAGACTTTGGTGAATGAAGGAGTAATACAGGCAGGTGATAGGTATGATTTTCGTGGGTGGCATTCGGTGGCATTCACTGGGAAGAGTTTCTTTGACACTGCAGCTATGGAGTCCTCCAGGATCAGAAAGGCTATGAGGAATATTCACGAGTATCCTCAACACGTTGGAGGCAGTGTTCGCAAGGAGGCTTACTCATGAGGAGGTTGAAGTTGAAGGGTTAAAGGCGAGGTTGCAGCCATTCTTTTCTGAGATGAGGACGTCTTCCCAGTTGGATTTTGAAAACATCTCCACGTTTTCAACAATCATTCAGAGCACGCAAGATTCTATCGAGACTTGGGGAAAGTCTTGTGAAAAACATGAGCAAACGATGGCCATCTTGGAGTATCAGCTGAATCTTTCTCCATCAATTTCTGAGGAGGAGGTCGACGCAGTGCTGGCACAATTCATAGCGTACGCGGTCAGAGAGAAGGGCAAAGGAATCCGGGTCATGGACGAGAATCTTCTAGAAGGGTAGTGGGCATTAATTGCTCATAAGTGGTCAAAGGAGGAATCTGCTATTCTGGGAGCATTTATGACACCACTCCACCTTCTGGCGGTTTTTAGGGCAAAACTTGTCTAGGGCTGAGGTGGCTCGATCTGAGCCCTCCATTGTAATTCGATCTGGACCGTCGGTTGAGACTGGCCAGCTATATAAGGGGGAGTCCCCCTCATTTGTACTCTAGTAGTAATAGTTACAGAGAATAGTCAGCATAGTGGATTTGAAGCAGAATAGAGAGTAGAAATTTTGAGTTAGAATAGTTTTCATTTGCATTGTTGAAGAAGAAGGGGAATTCTCCCTTTGAGAATTTTTGTAAGAGATTGTCACAAAAGCTATTCATAATAAAGCATTTCATTGATGGTGAATTTAAACTTTTTTTTGAGTAGTTCGTGAGGTTTCTTCTTCCTTTGACTTCAACTAGGATTTAATTTCATGCTAGTAATTGGAAATGGATGTTTATGTTTGATGTAAGTGAGCTTCTTTATCCATACCACTAACGATCTTGCTGATGGTAAGCTCGTCCTGCGTGGTCAACTGGAACATTTTACACTTAACTTCGATCAAGGTTCATGTGTAGTTATGCATCGTTGTGATGGTAGTTGCACTATTGAATCGTGATTTGAACACCTTTCATATCCTTTGAAGATTGCACTTGCTTTGTTGAAGCTGTCCAACAGGAGGCTAGTGTCGGAACCCTGGTGGTTCTCTGTTCAAACCCTAATTGATTTTTTTGTCGTTTTTGCAATTTTTGGTATTTTTGTGATTTTGAAGGTTTTTTGACAATAATGTAAAAATGCGATTTTGCTTATAAATGCAAATAAATTCAAATAAATTCTAGAAATCAATATAGGCCTAGTTTTTTGATCATAAATGATAGGCGTTGCATTATATTTCACTTCCAAGAATTTTACAATAGCCAGTTGCAGAGTATGAAGGAAATACAGATTATTAAATGAGAAAAACCTGATTTAAAATGGCGGCTGCAGCTGATTAAAGAATGTACGGCCAGAATGAATGAAGAGTTCCTCTGAGCTCCAAAACCAACGCACAACTTAGTTGACCAAAGCGCCCAATAATCCCAAGCCAGTGAGAAGGGGCGTTCCTCTGGAATGGATATATACGGCTGCTGGTACGGCTGTACTGCAGCAATTAATGAACATGCGGATTCTTGAAATTTGTGCAAAACTCGGATGAATGGAAATGGATGAATTAGCCTCGATGGAAGATGGATAATCTCTGCTGAATGCGATGAATCTCTGCTGTTAAATGCTTAAGCCCAATGTCTGTGACTTCTGGATGAAATCACCAAGTGCAATCTTCAGCTGGTATCTCACAGCCTCAGTATGCCTGATCTCTGAAGAGGTTACGTTCTCCAGAAACGATGTTGCCAGAAACCCTAGGGTTTGCAAACTCCAATGCTCAGATGCTCAGAAGACAAAATTGAATAATAAACAAGATAGTTCGATTTTGCCTGTGAAAGGAATATATTGCTCCTTGAGAAAATTCGACCTATTCTCCTTTTTTAATAAATCATTTAAATTAATGATTTAATTTGCACTTTTGACTTAGGAAAAATAAATAATCATTGGCGTCCCCTTTTTAATGAATATAAATACTCATTAAGTCACCTTTTGATAATATATTATAAAGTACGATTAAATACTTTATAATTAAGCCAAATAATTAAATATTTAAATATTTCAATAAAGTGACTTTATTATAAAGTCAAATTATTAAATATTTAATAACTCATTAATTACTCCTTATTTCTCAGATCAAATCAATCAACTCTTGAATTTTAGATTGAATCTGAAATTTGAATAAGCACGGTTACTTGACCGAATAGCGACTTCATGACCCTAACAAAATGAAAGTTCTCTGAAAACTCACGGAGAGATTACTTGAAGACCCAGCGACACCTATTTGGAGCTATCAAACCTTTGGATAGCGCCTCAGGTGATCCTCACACCCGTCGACTCTGAGGATCGAGAATTATGGAAGCTAACTCCTAGACAAGCGATTAATGCATTCGCGGGGACATGACAGTCCGCCCTCCACGAAATTGCTTGTCCCACTCCAAACCCAATCTCTGCCAATCTGGTACCTGCTTTACACCACACGGATCCCATGGAGAAGTCTGGGACAATGTTCCTAGCATACAGCGAACTCTGTACTCCCTCAACTGATCAGCAAGAATAGGAGACCATTCCCTATTAACCTCAGTGCGGTCCGGCATAGGATCAAGAAACTCAGTAGGAGGCAAGTCAAACGACAAGCAACACTTACCCCCTAACACTGCACGAGATATACTATCATCCATCATATCAAGCACGTGCATACCACTACTGTGCACCTGAAACAAATCGTGTACATGTGGATTAATCATGAAGCTATATGCACTCTGTACCATATACACACTGTGATACTCCTCCGTGAGCTGAATCTGAAACCCTAGTGCACTAGTAGGATTCCACACGCTATCATCACTCGGCTCAAGACCAGGATCAGGTGGGTTACCCACATCAAACTCAAAGAGTGGATTGTCGTATGAAGATATAACATCTGTCTCAAACAATGGATTGGTCACAAACGGAACCAAACCACTGGGCTGATCCCAAACAACCGCCTCAGAACCCCCGGGGTACTGAGCATAACCATGCCTGGTCTGCACAAAATCCTCCTCTACCTTCTCGCTCTTCCCACTAACGAGAGAGATAGAACGAAGGCTGCCATCTGTAATACCCCTCAACACATATTTCTTGCCTTGTACCTCGAATCTCATCTCCATTTTAGGCAAGTTGAGGGTAAACACACTGATGTCCTGTAACCATCTCATACCCAGCACAAAATCCATCCCACCCAAGTTGACTACATAAAAGTCTGCCTGCAACTCATAATCAGTCAGCATGAGAGTGAGATTACAAATCCGTCGAGTGCAAGTGAGTGTATATCCATCTGCCACCCGAACTCTGAATCCAGCGAAATCCTCTGTCTGGAGTCTACATCTGCTGACAAAGCCCTCATCAATGAAATTGTGTGTGGCTCCAGTGTCGAGCATAGCAATACATCGCTGTCCTTCCACTAATCCCCTGAACCTGAATGAATCATCCCGTACACTCGCAGATAATACCAACGGGGATAAGTTGGCATCGGGCCCAAACTCCTTAGAGGCATTCCCGGCCTCTGCATGTTCTGAAACAACTTGCTGGTCTGAATCATCAGACTCGTCATCATCATAGTAAACCCACATGGCACGGTTGGCTCTGCCCTTCGGTCTCAAAGGACAATCGTGCTCCTTGCTGTAGGGTGCTTTGCACCAATAACAAAGTTGTTTCTTCCTGCATTCCTCCCGAGTTGCATCATCAATTCTTGCAACTGGTTTCCTTTTAGACTCTGCAACTGGTGTATGGCTCTCCTCAATAGGCAAGTTATTTGTTTTAGGCGGAAATTGTTTCTTCGGAGCAGCAAGCTCCATACTCCTTGCCTTCCGCATCGCCTCCTGAAGTGTAGTCGGATCAAACGCCTTTACCCAACCTCTCATGGGTTCGGTCAAACCCTCAACGAAGAGTATGATAAGTCTCCGCTCCGAAATCCCTGTCACCATGACTGCAACTCTCTGAAACTCTCCAATGTATGCATCCAGACTACCTGTCTGTCTGAGCTGAGCCAACTCTCTGAAATACAATTCCGGATCTTTCTTGTCAAATCTCTCTATCAGTCTGTTGGTGAACTCCTGATAGGTATTGACCGCATGATGGCCTAGCGTGTACATGCCATGGTGCCACCAATCATGCGCTACTCCGTCCAAATGTAAAGTGGCAAATTTAATTGCCTCATCCTCCTGCATAGGTCTAAGTGACAGATAGTTGTCCAATTTCTGGACCCATGACCTAGCTGATGTCTTCTCTGACCCATCAAAATACGGCAGTGTAATCTTGCTCACAGCATACTGTAAATCTCTATTCACCTGTGGTTGCTGCTGCTGATGCTGTGGGGGTCTACGATCAAATCTACCTCCTCCTCTGGGTTTATAGACATCTATAAACTCATGAAATGTAAGTGCCTGCCGGATCTCAGGCGCTAAAGACATGTACTCGCCATGAAATCTCGTCAAGTCCGCCACTGACACGCCATTCTGTGGCTGAAACTCCTGATGCTGTACCTGATGCTCTGCTCCTGGAGTCTGAGGTGGAGTCTCTCTAGGTAAGAAAGTAGGCTGGCCTGGCCTACGCTCCTGGTAGATCGGTGACGGCTGTCTAGGTACGGATGCCAATGGCTGATCCACTGGTGCAGTCCCGCTCGTCTGTCCAATCTGAATGTAGTGTGGCTGTGTGGGCGTACACTGTCTAATGGTACCCATCAGCTGAGACATCATATCCATCATATTGTCGTGTCTCCGTCTAAACTCCTCCTCGGTGATATCACCCTCTGCATGTGCCTTCCCTGGATCTCTACGTGCCTCTGTAGGAATCTCACGATCTGCCATTAGGGTTGCTACACTGTTTTCACTGCCGTCTGAGCTGGATCTGTGAAAACCAAGCACACCTGATATTGTCTGACCTTCTGGAATCGGTGGACCTGTCCAATCTTCGTCTTTGCCTGTACCAACACCTCTGGTATACTGAATAATATCCTGGTTCATAAAGGCAACCCAGAAATGCACTGTATTCTGTAAAAGCACTGAAAAAGCACAGGATGGCAGGAGATCTGTGCTCTGATACCACTGTCAGAACCCTGGTGGTTCTCTGTTCAAACCCTAATTGATTTTTTGTCGTTTTTGCAATTTTTGGTGTTTTTGTGATTTTGAAGGTTTTTTGACAATAATGTAAAAATGCGATTTTGCTTATAAATGCAAATAAATTCAAATAAATTCTAGAAATCCATATAAGCCTAGTTTTTTGATCATAGATGATAGGCGTTGCATTACATTTCACTTCCAAGAATTTTACAATAGCCAGTTGCAGAGTATGAAGGAAATACAGATCATTAAATGAGAAAAACCTGATTTAAAATGGCGGCTGCAGCTGATTAAAGAATGTACGGCCAGAATGAATGAAGGTTCCTCTGAGCTCCAAAACCAACGCACAAACTTAGTTGACCAAAGCGCCCAATAATCCCAAGCCAGAAGCTGAGAAGGGGAGGCGTTCCTCTGAGAATGGATATGTACGGCCCCTGCTGGTACGGCCTGTACAGCAGCAATTAATGAACAGTACGGATTCTTGAAATTTGTGCCAAAACTCAGATGAATGGAAATGGATGAAGTCGCCTCTGATGGAAGATGGATAATCTCTGCTGAATACTGATGAATCTCTGTCTGATTAAATGCTTAAGCCCAATCTGTGACTTCTGGATGAAATCACCAAGTGCAATCTTCAGCTGGTATCTCACAGCCTCAGTATGCCTGATCTCTGAAGAGGTTACGTTCTCCAGAAACGATGTTTGCCAGAAACCCTAGGGTTTGCAAACTCCAAAGCTCAGATGCTCAGAAGACAAAATTGAATAATAAACAAGATAGTTCGATTTTGCCTGTGAAAGGAATATATTGCTCCTTGAGAAAATTCGACCTATTCTCCTTTTTTAATAAATCATTTAAATTAATGATTTAATTTGCACTTTTGACTTAGGAAAAATAAATAATCATTGGCGTCCCCTTTTTAATGAATATAAATACTCATTAAGTCACCTTTAAATAATATATTATAAAGTACGATTAAATACTTTATAATTAAGCCAAATAATTAAATATTTTAATATTTCAATAAAGTGACTTTATTATAAAGTCAAATTATTAAATATTTAATAACTCATTAATTACTCCTTATTTCTCCGTCAAATCAATCAACTACTGGACTGGGTCGAATCTGAGCTGAATAACTGCACCAGGTGCCCAGCCCGAAATAGCAGCTTCCGCCTGACCTAACTTTCTAAAAATAGAAAGTTCTCTGAAAAAGCTCTCTGGAAGAAGGCCCAACCTGACACCCGCAAACCTGGAGCTATCAAACACTGGATAACGCCTCCGATGATCCTCGCACACCTCACGAGGATCGAAATTATAGGCTAACTCCTCGACAAACAGTGTCAGCTAAAACGGGGACATGACAGCTAGACAATGTTTGTTGAAGTTCATTGAAGTTGAGCATAACACCCATTTGCATTTAGATTAAAATTTAAATTTTAGAAATCTCTGCAGCCATTCAAATTCTGCATAATTTTGGTTAGTTTAAGGAAATTTTCACTCTAAAAGCCAAATCATTCGCACAAAAATCCCTTTCCAAAAGCATATATTGGTTGTTACTACACGCATTTAGAACAATTACGTAAGTCCCCTCGTAAGAACACAGCAAATACACATCAACCAAACTGGGTCTATTCGCATTACAAGAACCTTGGAGTTGAAAGCGTGATCTCACTCGCAATCTTAGCACGCTGAATACTTTGTTCAAGAGAGAATAGAGTGTCCATTGGGAAACTTTGTTCTGCTGATTGGTGCGGTCACGAAAATCACATCAACAGAGAAACTGGCGCTAGAAGGAGGGCCTTTCAAGGATTCTTGTAGTTAACGACCACATTCAAGTAAGAAGGGATTTTATCAAAAACAATTTATTGGAGAAAGAGGTTATCATGAGTCAAGATGGTGTTGCCGCATAAAGAGATATTTCCAGTGTTGCAGCCGAATTTGGGATTTAACGACGACCAAGAAGACATCCTTTCAGGATTGAACAATCTCGCATGGAGGACAAAGGAGAGTTACGCTCAGTATATGCAAGCTTGTGTTGTGTTGCAAGAAGAAGAAGAGAAGGCAATTGAAATTCAAGTTGCAATTGAAAGAGATTTGTTGAACCAAAGGCACCCACTTGCTCCTCTTCCTCACCGTCAGTAATCCAGGCAGGTGATAGGTATGATTTTCGTGGGTGGCATTCGGGGGCATTCACTGGGAAGAGTTTCTTTGACACTGCGGCTATGGAGTCCTCCAGGATCAGAAAGGCCATGAGGAATATTCACGAGAGTATCCTCAACACGTTGGAGGCAGTGTTCGCAAGGAGGCTTACTCATGAGGAGGTTGAAGTTGAAGGGTTAAAGGCGAGGTTGCAGCCATTCTTTTCTGAGATGAGGACGTTTTCCCAGTTGGATTTTGAAAACATCTCTACGTTTTCAACAATCATTCAGAGCACGCAAGATTCTATCGAGACTTGGGGAAAGTCTTGTGAAAAACATGAGCAAACGATGGCCATCTTGGAGTATCAGCTGAATCTTACTCCATCAATTTCTGAGGAGAAGGTCGATGAGGTGCTGGCACGATTCATAGCGTACGCGGTCAGAGAGAAGGACAAGGGAATCCGGGTCATGGACGAGAATCTTCTAGAAGGGTAGTGGGCATTAATTGCTCATAGTGGTCAAAGGAGGAATCTGCTACTCTGGGAGCATTTATGACACCACTCCACCTTCTGGCGGTTTTTAGGGCAAAACTTGTCTAGGGCTGAGGTGGCTCGATCTGAGCCCTCCATTGTAATTCGATCTGGACCGTCGCTTGAGACTGGCCAGCTATAAAAGGGGGAGTCCCCCTCATTTGTATCTTATTAGACAGTAGGATTAGAGTAGAAGTCGGAGTAGAGAGACAACTAGGTGATAGCTTAGAGTAACTTAGTATAGATTGATAGTGTAGTTTGAAGAAGAGGGAAAGTTTTCCCTTTGAAAACTTTGTAAGAAATTGTTGTGAACACTCTCTCAATAAAAGAGTTTTTCATTGATGGTGAATTTCGTCTTTGTTGTGAGTAGCTAGCAAGGTTTCTTCATCCTTCGGATTCAAATGGTAGCTCAAAGTAGTATAATTTTTATTCCATGCAAGTAGATATTAATTGTGGAATGTGGTGTTTGATCTAAGCAACTTCATCTGTCCATACCACTAGTGTATTTGCTGATGGTGAATGCCTTGTGGTCAACTGGAATATCATGTACATAACTTCAATCACAGTTTGAATGATGGTATGCGTCGTTGTGATGGTATCTTCTATGTCAAGTAGTGGTTTGAACATCTTTAGTCATCTCCCTTGAAGATTGCACCGAATTGGAAGCCGTCGATAGGCAGCAAGTCCGGTTAGAAGTTTGTTGAAGTCAAGCTCCATATCCCACCTTTAGAATAGATTTAGAATCTCTAAACCCTGCAACCCATTTCAAGTACTTTCTTGGTTAGAGTAGGAAACCCGACTTCATAGATAAATCTTTCGAGCATTTGAATTCCTTTCTCCGGCCGAACAATAGAAGTCCCCTTGAAATACCAGAAATCACATCGAGCCAAACTGAGCCTATTCGCACTTAAAGAACCTTGGAGTTGAACGCATGAACTTTCTTGCAATCTTAGCATGCGGAATACTTTGATCAAGAGAGAATAGGGTAGCCGTTGGCGACTTTATTCTGCGTTGGTGCGGTCACGAAAAACACATCAACACTACCAATGATGACATTCGGTCTTCATTTCTTGGTATACTAGTCATTACCTTGCCACATCCATGCAGCCTCTTACTCTATCTTTTCCTAGGTTATAGTGGTTTCTCATCCGACAATTTCCATTGTCATTCTGATGTCCTAACTCCAACATTAGTTCCCTCATTTCATTCCCAAATTTCACAGACTCAAGTTGGTATTACCAAATCAAAAAGGTTCCGACTCTTTATAACTATAGTTTGCAACTATAAAAGATTATCTCTTTCCTTCTAATTCCCTTGGATTCATAAAACTATTTCGTTGGATAAAGGTATAACTTGGTTTATTCAATCTAACCTTTCTACCTAACCTGAAATGCATACAAGTTACAATATATTTCCACATGAATTCCATTTTCATTGCAAATATAAATCAGAATTCAAAAGTAATACAATTACATACATAGTTCATAAGCTTTTGCACAAATAGAAGTAAGGTCCAAGAGTTCGTCCTTTCAAATCATGGTACATCGGCCGCTTGCTATGGAGGAGAAACATCACTCAGGCGCTTTTCCGCCAACCACGGACTTATAATGCAGTCCCCCGCACACCTATCGTGAAATAGATGGCCCTCCCTTCAAAGAAGAGATTGGTAGGGTATCCTTTAACAATTACCAACTGAGCATAGTGTTGTGTCCTACACAACTAGAACCTTGCTATTTCACAATCTCGAACTAGTACAAGGATCACAATGAACTGACAATGTAGTCTCAACTAACTCACATCTATGTGGATGTTGTACATTTCACTACTTTGGCCAAAGTATTCTCAACTAACTCACATCTATGTGGATGTTGTACATTTCACTACTTTGGCCAAAGTATTCTCAATCAGTACTTCGAATGAAGGTCATCTATCATAAACACTACTCAGGGCCAATTTGACTTTGGGCTACCTTACTCTATGCGTAGGCTATGTCCTTCAATGGGTTCAGCTTACCCCAGACTTCCTACCTCAAACAGTCTACTAAGAAATGAGTCAATCAACAAGCGTCTAATATCCTAACTCCTGATTTAGGAAATCTTTATCCTAGAAGTGTAGCTTGTCACAGTTAACATAATAACCTAAGCTAGAGACCATACTTGGTTTTGACATCATTTCATTCCTAGTAGATATTAATTAATCTACGTATTCTCCATATACGGAGATCATACAAAAATGCAAAACTCAATCAAATGCATCTAAAAACCCTTCTTTATATAATGCAAATTAAGTAAAGCTACCCTTAAGCTTTTTAAACATTTAATCCCCTTTTTACAACCCCTTTGTTCTTAAATCCTTCATTTCATCTACCATTAAAATGCATTGAATCCCCTTATGCATTTACCCTTAATTGTGATGATTTCCCTTATATAATTGCCCATAATTACAAGGAAAGTATATCAAAACATTTATAAATAATCTCGAACTACTTGCAATCATTAAACACAAGACTAAGATAATGTAGCATTTCAAACAAGAATTATAATAAAATAGATATCATGCCTGATACTCTAAGCTCCTTCTCACAGCACTGTTTTTCTTGACACTCCTCCAGCAACTTCCAGAATTCCAAATGGAGGTGGTTGCTTTGCAAGTTCTCAAGTTGTGATGATCTCTTCAAGTTTCTCTTAACTAATTGCATTCCTCTAATAGAATTTACCTCAATTTTGGAATCACTCTTCTCAAAGTTTAAAAGGGATCTAGCACAGTCAACTGAAAATGGCTGGTAAAAGCTTCCGTATTTCTCACTGTAATGTCCCCTTCTCATCAGTGATCAGCATTGGCATTCTTCAGTCTATTCCGGAACCCGTAGACTGGAATGAGGTGGAAATTAGGGTTTCATGGGCTTGGCTTTTGTAGCATTTCATTTTATTTACTATTTTTAGTAAATGATGGTTGAGGCAGTATGCAGTTGGTTGTCTTCAGTCTTCTCTTCAGTGAGCATATTACTGGTTGTTTCAATATCTTCCTCTCAAGCTTAATTGTTGAAATCTACTAAGTATTGGCATAAGTGTTATAATTTTCAATTGACCCCTTGGCCTAAGGATACAACTTGCAAGTTGTTTTAAAAAGGGGACTTGAAGGGTACGCCTTGTCATAAGGTGATAATAATATTTTATATTTTTGAATTTATGCTTGGAGGAAAGTGGACGCCACTTTATGAGGAATATATTTTATGAAATTTGAAAATAAGGAGAATTCAAATGGTTGTCTTTTGGCGTGCCAATTGAGGAAGTTGAAGAGTTTCTCATTTCTTATAAAATGAAGACTTGACTCCAGCATTTGATATCCATCAATTACCTTATTGTTATGCTGTCAAAATGACTATGGACATTTTGCTATTGCTTCGAGGATGCTACCTCCTAGCCCCTTCCCAATTTCGTGTTTGAAATACAACACCTAGTTGGAACATTGCTGCTTCTCACATCAGACTAGCAGATTGAGCAACAAAGGTTGAGAATTTTGGAGAGTTTTACAGTTTTGAATTTCCTGGTTTTGCTACAGCTGAAGCTGTTTTCAGTTCATAGCTTGTGGAGTGATTTTATTTCAGTTCTGGGTGTTTGAGCAATCTGATTGTTGACTTGAGGCGCCAACTTCCACCAAAAAGCAGATTTTAAATTGAAGTTGTTGATTTTATAATGCAAAATCGATTTTCTCAAGGGGCCGTACTTTTTCATTGCATTGGGAATTGTGCCAGAAATAAATGAAGGCCATTTGCTGCTGTTTCTTCCTCCTGGATTGGTCGCCTATCTTCTGAGATGCATTTGCAACAAATTTCAATCAATTTGGAGGTGAAATGAGTGAGTTATGAGTTTTTTACTGTTTTCCAGTTTGCTGTTCTAAATTTCCAGAACTCAGGAATTTGCATCAGATTTATCAGTTTCCAGTTTAATCACTTTTTCAGTCATTGGAAAGCAAAGAACATTGTTAGAATTCATTCTTATATCCATATCTCACTTCTATATCATTGTAATTCATTTATTTGCAGTCATGTTGAAATTGTAAGGTTCTGATTAGTAGTACTAATCTAACCGTTATTATTGCTGCAACTATTTGATTTAATTCTCATTAAAGTCCCCTGGATGGTTTACCGCCAGTGTGGTTAAAATTGTTTGTAAATCTTGTACCCACTTAAGTGGTGAATCCCCACAGTTCTGTGGATGCCCGCCGCAGCGGATGAATTACTTTCATTTGTAATCTTTTCCCCCCACTGTTTGGTGGTAGCGTGGAATTGTTTCTCATGGCTGGTTATCCGCCTGATAGTTCTTAATTTCAATTTCTAGACTCCGTCATATGTTAGCACCTCGCCCTCAGTGGGATCTTGAGTGCACATTCTTGACGTTGAGTAGTTCTTCTATTCCAATTCAGTTTCTTCAGTTCAAGCTTCAGCATCTTCCATTCAAGTTCAGATTTTAATTTGAGGCTAACGCTAATCATATCATCTACTGCTGGTTATTTTGTGTTTTCCTTCGAAAAAATTGGTTAGCATATTTCAGTGGTATCAGAGCAGAAGACCCTGCCATCCTGTGGCTGATTGCAGTAGTGAACTGATGAGTGACAGAGACACAAGGCCATACACTAGAAGTCAGGCCAGAAATCAGCATCAGTTTCCGCCCGTTCCAGAGGCAGATACCTTCTCAGAAGTTCTAAGAGACCTTGGTAAAACAGTGGAAGGTTCAGATAATTCAGTGGAAGTGGTTGATCACACAACTGTCATAATGTCAGATTCAGTAAGAAAAGATAATGAAGAAAGGGATAGAGTGGAGAAGAAGTTTGACGGGATGATAGATATGATGTCCCGTTTGTTATCCAAGTTGGATCAGCAAGCAGCTCAGAGTATTATTCAGCCCCAAAATAACTCAGCTGGAGAAAATAGTGGAGTGAATGGAAATAATAACAGTGGCAGTCCTGAGGTGAATACTAGGGACAGAATTGTAGGTCAGCATACTACAATTCATAGTGGGTCATCCTCTAGACCCCTCTTTCCTGTTTTCACACCAAGGGAAGAGCAACAACCAGTTGAGGCTACTCCAAACTTTGCTGATGATGCTCGTCAAGCCTATATGGAGTATGTGTCCTTACCTCTTGACATGAGAGGAGCATGGACCTTTGATCAATTCATGAATCAAAGGAGTCGGAGAAATGGTGGTAGGAATGATCAACGTCCTCCTGCAGGCCCTAGAAATGATTTTTACCAAGCATTGGGAAAGATCACTATGGAACATTTTGATGGTGGTAACAAGTGTACAGCCAGGTCATGGGTGCAAAAGTTAGATAACTACCTCTCCCTTAGACCTATGCCGGAAGAAGATGCTATCAAATTTGCTACCTTGCACTTAGATGGCATAGCTCATGAATGGTGGACTCACGGTTTGGTCACTCTTGGCCACAACCTTATTCGCACTTATGGAGAATTTACAAATAAATTGATTGAGAGATTTGACACCAAAGATCCGGAATTGAAGTTTAGAGAATTGGCACAGTTAAAACAGCAAGGATCTTTAGAGAGTTATGTGGCTGATTTTCAGAGGTTGTCAGTAATGGTGCCCAACATTACTGAAAGAAGACTTGTAGTCCTTTTTGCTGAAGGTTTAATGGAGCCATTGAAGGGTTGGGTCAAAGCATTTGATCCTCCAACATTGGATGAAGCTATCAAGAAAGCTAGGAGCATGGAATTGGCAGCCCCAAGACCTAAATTTCACTCAAGAACATTCAGCCATAAGAAGGATAAAAAGCCATCTTCAAATCTGCCCAAGAAGTTTCCACCAAGGCTGTCCGAAGAGCTCAAAGAACAGCTTAGAAAGGATGGAGTTTGCTTCACTTGTCGTGAGCCTTGGGTGAAAGGCCACCGTTGCTATGGAAGAGGCAAAGTAGTTCAAATGGAGGGCTATTCTGATTATGGATCAGAATCTGATTCGTCTGATCAGCAATACGAATCAGCAAGTAGTGAAGGTGAAGAAGTTCAAGAAGATAAGTCCGAAGAGGTTGGAGATAGTAGTGCTTTTGCACAACTATCCAGTTTTCAAAAGAATGAATCTTTTAGGGTTCATGGAGTGGTAAATTCACAAAGGATAGTTGCCCTAATTGATACTGGAGCAACTCACAATTTTATTGATGAAGGGCTAGTTGCTAGAAAAGGTTTAAAGACTGAAAATTTTGATGGTTTCAAAGTAATGGTTGCGGATGGTTTCACTATGTCTTGCACAAGGAGAATCCCTAATCTATCTTTGCAATTAGGGAATCATGAAATTAAGGATGATTTTTATGTGGTGGGTATAGGAGACACTGATGTTGTGTTGGGCATACAATGGCTGCGATCTCTTGGTGAGATCACATTGAATTTGCAAACCATGGAGCTGAAATTTCAGTCTAATGGAAGGAAGGTTGTTTTAAGAGGGATGTCAAATGGAGGCCCTCGAATTGTTTCGTTGAAAAGGATGGAAAGGCTGATCCGCCATGATCAAGTTGAATGGGCTGCTGAATGTATGGTTTTACCAGCTGATCCGGTTGAGGAAAAAAGGCAATATCATCCTGATATTCAAGCCTTACTTTCAAAGAAAAGTAAAATCTTTGGAAGCTTACCTCCTGGAAGACCTCCTGAAAGAGGTTCTGAACATGTGATTGAATTAGAAGAAGGAGCAAAACCAGTCATTACTACACCTTACCGCTATCCAAAGAGGCAGAAAGACGAAATTGAAAAGGCCATCAAGGAGCTGTTGGAAAGTGGTTTTATTAGACCAAGCAAGAGTCCATTTGCCTCAGCAGTAGTGCTGGTCAAAAAGAAAGATGGTACAATGCGTATGTGTGTTGACTATCGCGCATTAAATCAGAAAACCATCAAGAATAGATATCCTATCCCTAGGATTGATGAGCTCATTGATGAGCTCCATGGGGCAATGTTCTTCTCAAAGATTGATCTTCGTTCAGGATATCACCAAATCAGAATGAGGGAGGAGGATATAGAAAAGACAGCATTTAGATGCCACTTTGGGCATTTTGAATTTCTTGTCATGCCTTTTGGTTTGACAAATGCTCCAGCCACATTCCAATCTTGTATGAACAAGATTTTTAGACAGCAGTTGAGGAAGTTTGTGCTCATCTTCTTCGACGATATTCTCATATTCAGTAAGTCTTGGGAAGAGCACCTTAAGCATTTGGAAGAAGTGCTTACCATTTTAGAGGCGGAATGTCTATTCGCCAAAGAGTCAAAGTGTGAGTTTGGGATGGAAGAACTTTTATACCTTGGCCACATTATCAGCTCAAAGGGTGTGAAAGTGGATCCAGAAAAGATAAGGGCCATTCTTGATTGGCCAACTCCTAAGACTATTTCTCATTTGAGAGGTTTTTTAGGGTTATGTGGATTCTATAGAAGATTTGTAAAAGGTTATTCTCATCAAGCTGCACCTTTGACAGATCTTACAAAGAAAGGAGCTTTTCTTTGGACTAAGCAAGCACAAGAGGTTTTTGATAAGTTTAAACAAATCATGAGTTCGTGTCCAGTATTGGCACTTCCGGATTTCTCAAAACCTTTTGAATTACAATGTGATGCTTCAGGAGAAGGAGTTGGAGCTGTCCTAATGCAAGACAAACATCCTATTGTCTTCGAGAGTAGAAAGTTGAGAGGGGCAGAAAAAACTTACTCTATTTATGACAAAGAGATGCTTGCTATCATGCATGCTTTGTCTAAATTCCGTCAATACTTGGTGGGAAGTAAATTTGTTGTTAAGACTGATCACAACAGTCTTAAACATTTCATGCGCCAAAAGGAATTGAATGAAAGGCAGCAAAAATGGGTAAGTAAACTCCAAGCATATGACTTTGACATTGAATATGTCAAAGGAAAAAATAATATAGTTGCTGATGCACTTTCTAGAAGGCCTCATTTGCAGTCAATTTGTGAGTTATCAGCAGATTGGAAAGAATTAATTGCTGCTGATTATGTTAAAAATCAGTTTGCAACCAGCTTGTTAGAAGGTCAATTGGTTGATGGAAGGTATAAGTTGGTTGATGGATTAATTTATTATAAAGATAGAATCTTTTTAGTACAAGAATCTAAGCTTAAGAAAAAGATTCTACAAGCTTTTCATGATGTTCCCCTTGCTGGTCATCAAGGGATTTTCAAGACTTACAAGCAGATTCGTGAACGATTCACTTGGAAAGGTTTGAAAGATGAAGTCTTGAATTACATTAGAGAGTGTCCTACTTGTCAAAGGAATAAAAATGAACACTCTTTTCCTGCTGGTTTACTTCAGCCCTTGCCTATTCCAAATCAGAAGTGGGAAAGTATTGCCATGGATTTTATCACGGGGTTGCCCAAGGTGCAAGGACGTGACTGTATATTTGTTGTGGTTGATAGACTAACAAAATTTGCTCATTTCTTTGCTGTTACCACTTCATTTACAGCAGCTCAAGTGGCTGAGTTGTTTTTTAGAGAGGTGTTCCGTTTGCATGGGTTGCCTAAAACAATTGTCAGTGATAGGGACAGCAAGTTCCTAAGTGTTTTTTGGCAGGAGATCTTCAGATTGAGTGGGACAGTGCTTACTCCAAGCACAAGTTATCACCCACAAACAGATGGGCAATCAGAAATTGTTAACAAGTGGTTAGAGGGCTACCTAAGGAACTATGTTTCAGGACAGCAGCGAGCTTGGATTAAATGGCTTCATTTAGGAGAGTATTGTTACAACTCTTCTTATCACATGTCAATTAAGATGTCTCCTTTTAAGGCTCTTTATGGTTATGAGGCTACTAACTTTGTTGATCTAGTGTTTGGTGATAGTAGAGCCCCACAGGCTTTGGATATGTTGCAACAAAGCCAGGACATCTTGAAGACTCTTAAGGAAAATCTGCAACAAGCTCAGAATCAGCAGAAGTTATACGCTGATCAGCAGCGTGTGGAAAGGTCTTTTGAAGTTGGGGACATGGTCTATTTGAGGCTTCAGCCATATAGACAATCTTCTCTCAAGAAGAGTGGTGCAGAAAAGTTAAAGCCACGCTTTTATGGTCCTTTCAAAATCACCAAAAGGATTGGTGAAGTTGCTTATGAGTTGGAACTTCCAGCTGAAAGCAAAATACATAATGTTTTTCATGTGTCTCGCCTCAAGAAGGCAATTGGACACAATGTGGTGGCTACATCAGAATTACCTCCATTGGATGAGGAAGGTCATTTAGTGTTGATTCCAGAAGAGATCCTTGACACTAGAGAACGTTCTTTGAGAAGAAGGACAATCAAAGAATATTTGGTGAGATGGAGGAATTTGCCTATTGAAGATGCTACGTGGGAAGGTGAACAGATTTTGTTGCATCCATCTTTGCAGTTGCTTGGGGACAAGCAATTTCGAGGAGGGCGGACTGTAATGTCCCCTTCTCATCAGTGATCAGCATTGGCATTCTTCAGTCTATTCCGGAACCCGTAGACTGGAATGAGGTGGAAATTAGGGTTTCATGGGCTTGGCTTTTGTAGCATTTCATTTTATTTACTATTTTTAGTAAATGATGGTTGAGGCAGTATGCAGTTGGTTGTCTTCAGTCTTCTCTTCAGTGAGCATATTATTGGTTGTTTCAATATCTTCCTCTCAAGCTTAATTTGTTGAAATCTACTAAGTATTGGCATAAGTGTTATAATTTTCAATTGACCCCTTGGCCTAAGGATACAACTTGCAAGTTGTTTTAAAAAGGGGACTTGAAGGGTACGCCTTGTCATAAGGTGATAATAATATTTTATATTTTTGAATTTATGCTTGGAGGAAAGTGGACGCCACTTTATGAGGAATATATTTTATGAAATTTGAAAATAAGGAGAATTCAAATGGTTGTCTTTTGGCGTGCCAATTGAGGAAGTTGAAGAGTTTCTCATTTCTTATAAAATGAAGACTTGACTCCAGCATTTGATATCCATCAATTACCTTATTGTTATGCTGTCAAAATGACTATGGACATTTTGCTATTGCTTCGAGGATGCTACCTCCTAGCCCCTTCCCAATTTCGTGTTTGAAATACAACACCTAGTTGGAACATTGCTGCTTCTCACATCAGACTAGCAGATTGAGCAACAAAGGTTGAGAATTTTGGAGAGTTTTACAGTTTTGAATTTCCTGGTTTTGCTACAGCTGAAGCTGTTTTCTGTTCATAGCTTGTGGAGTGATTTTATTTCAGTTCTGGGTGTTTGAGCAATCTGATTGTTGACTTGAGGCGCCAACTTCCACCAAAAAGCAGATTTTAAATTGAAGTTGTTGATTTTATAATGCAAAATCGATTTTCTCAAGGGGCCGTACTTTTTCATTGCATTGGGAATTGTGCCAGAAATAAATGAAGGCCATTTGCTGCTGTTTCTTCCTCCTGGTTTGGTCGCCTATCTTCTGAGATGCATTTGCAACAAATTTCAATCAATTTGGAGGTGAAATGAGTGAGTTATGAGTTTTTTACTGTTTTCCAGTTTGCTGTTCTAAATTTCCAGAACTCAGGAATTTGCATCAGATTTATCAGTTTCCAGTTTAATCACTTTTTCAGTCATTGGAAAGCAAAGAACATTGTTAGAATTCATTCTTATATCCATATCTCACTTCTATATCATTGTAATTCATTTATTTGCAGTCATGTTGAAATTGTAAGGTTCTGATTAGTAGTACTAATCTAACCGTTATTATTGCTGCAACTATTTGATTTAATTCTCATTAAAGTCCCCTGGATGGTTTACCGCCAGTGTGGTTAAAATTGTTTGTAAATCTTGTACCCACTTAAGTGGTGAATCCCCACAGTTCTGTGGATGCCCGCCGCAGCGGATGAATTACTTTCATTTGTAATCTTTTCCCCCCACTGTTTGGTGGTAGCGTGGAATTGTTTCTCATGGCTGGTTATCCGCCTGATAGTTCTTAATTTCAATTTCTAGACTCCGTCATATGTTAGCACCTCGCCCTCAGTGGGATCTTGAGTGCACATTCTTGACGTTGAGTAGTTCTTCTATTCCAATTCAGTTTCTTCAGTTCAAGCTTCAGCATCTTCCATTCAAGTTCAGATTTTTATTTGAGGCTAACGCTAATCATATCATCTACTGCTGGTTATTTTGTGTTTTCCTTCGAAAAAATTGGTTAGCATATTTCACTCACACTCAGCAAATAGGAAAAATGCAACAATAGAGAAAAATGCAGTAGCAAAGATAATGAATAAGGGAGCTCTCAAATTCGCAAGAAACAAATTGCTCAAGGGATATCAAACAATGAATGGTTAGGCGTGTATTTATAGGCCCGAAATTGCAACAAATTCCTTCATTGTGGGCATGTAAACTGACAACAAGGCGCCCAGACTCAATCAAATGCTACATGGCAGACTTATAAACCCTAAGGCATCTCAAAAAGGAGTGATTCGACCCTCTTGGAGCCAACATAACCACATTTATTCAACTCAAAGGTCAAAAATTGCCACTTACATGAAATACGTCCCTCTTTGGTGCATGAAAAAAATGACTCTTGCTTGCTGCGATTTTGTCAAGTTTTTGCTTGCTACAACACACCTTATTTGGCTGGCGTTTCCTCTTCTCCAATGCTGAAACTTTCCTCCATTTTTTTTTTTGCTGCGTTGAAGCTTTCTTTCATTCACGGGAAAAACTCTCAGCCATATTTTGGTTTATTTTCAAATGTTTACACCAAAATATTTGATTCATATTTCTTTTTCCTTATGTTTAGAAAAAAGGTTCGATACTTTATGAAGTCTTATCTTCTTCAATAGTCTGCTTCATTTAACTTGCTCATGTTAAAAGATTTGAATCTTTTAACTTTATCACCTTTGAGTTTAATATTCATCTTTTAAATATTTACAAATATTTTCACTTGGAGTTTATAAATATTTTCACTTTAAATATTTAATAATATATATATTTATATATTTTATAATATATGTATTTTTATTAAGTATTAATATATTTATATATATAAATATATATATTTTTGACATTACCATCGTAATGTATATATATATATATATATATATATATATATATATATATTCCCTTAATATATATACATATATTTTATACCTTATAAAATATATAAATATATATATATATTTACACATGTATTTATATATCTATTTATATATCGTAAAATATAATTACTCCATTGATATATACATATATACATACATATATATGTAAATTTCCTAGACAATAATATTAAAATATTATTTTCACCACAGATATTAGGCGGGGTGTGTACGTATATACATGCGTATAACCATATATACTCTTGTGTATGCGTATGTATGCGTATATACATGTCGACACATACGTATGAGCATATCCATCTGCTTAACGTATGTATGTATCGATATGTTTATACATATAGATGCATGTACACAATGTATACATTTGTATATGTACCCACTCAACCTTAAACCTATATCTTTCATATTTTCCATACAAGGGTCATAGCATAGTAAGTCAGATAAATAAGTAATCATCACTTACAAAGCACAAGGAAGTAAACATAACTCCAAAAGCCTAAGGATGACTTATCTAGACCAACATAACTGACTTGGTTTCTCAGAACCTATACTGACATGTGTGTATGCTCAATTGGTACTCGTTACTGTTTACCCAACCAAGCTCCTCCCCGAGTGATCTCTCCTCTACCTGGACGAATAATCCTCTTTCCTGCACAGTATGACATGACAATGGAAGTCATATGCTCAAAACAAAGCAATATACATAAAACATCTCAAAAGTTAGAATAAACATTATTCCATAACTTACATGCAACATTTATTCAAGAATTACATCAATAGAAGTATCAGACAAATGAGAGAATCATTTAAATAGGACACATTCATTCGATAACAAGAACAACATGTTTTATTCATCTAAAAGATTCAATCATTACAGTGCATTTCCCTATGCAATAGTAGCTATACAATTGGGGTGTAACATCTGCTATATTGCTATATAGCATTAATGCTCTCTATTCACAATAGATACACATCATTCCCCTTGTGTTCTGCAATTCAATATATTTATTTTGTTTAATTGGCCTAGTTGTGTCTTGATGGTTCTTTTGTAACTCTACTCTATCATGGTTTAATCATCATATAGTTATTGTTTATTTCTTAGTTTAATCTCTAAACATTTATATGTATTTACTATTTATGAGTTAACTGTTATATTATATGTGTATGTCTGCTTAATTAATCTCAAAAAAGAGAACCAAAGGCAATGAGTTCTACTAAACTGTAGTGCAAGAAAACGTACCACTAATAACATCACCATCATGTGGCAAACCAGTTGCAAAGTGGACATGGCGCCTCTTCATGCAACTAAGGCCAGTCTTAAGAATTGATTCCAGATTCTTCCTGTACGTTCCATGTACACAGACTGCATTTTGGAAAAGAACAATCAATAAACAGCTGCAATTATGACAAATTTCAACAAATAGTAATAGACAAGATGATGAAAAATAAAAATACGATGGCTACAAGATTTCATCCAAAACATATTATGGTCAACATATACCAAAAAAAAAATCATAACTGATCTTATAGGTACTCAGCTCAATTGTTTGCTCACCTACATGTACCCCATGAATTATAGTTTTAAGTTATTGAATTTTGGACACCAACTGTAAAGAAGTTTGGCAGCAACCGTACCCTGACATCACATTTGAGCATATATACTTTTTATCTTCAAATGCTGAGTTTCAATTCCACTAGCTTCTAATGGGGAAAGAATAATTTACTAAAAGAAAATCACCCTGGAGCTGTAATAAGTTGGTGATTCTTTACTACAAGAAAATCACACAAGAACTATAATATGTTGTAAATCATCTTTGGTGTTTATTACTCAAGGAGCTGTAGAATGGTCTTTGTTCCTAATGAGCAGCATTTTGGGGAATCGAGAAATCAGCATCAACCAAAGATATTTTGTTTCTATTTTTGTTTGCTGGCTCTAACTATTAGCTTCTTAGGTGTGGAGGTCAACATAATCTTTGGTCTTCTTCAATATGCAAATTCAAATCACTTTCCCTCTCCAAATAGGGGCCACGATATGTGGAGGACTCCATTTGCCACATAAGTTGATGACTAGCAATCCAGAACTTGTAAAGAAGGGCTTGTGGAGTCAATCTTGGAGGGAGTTACAAATTGCATGTACCATCCTTATTTGCATGTCTTTATCCCTGATTGATGCACAGGCACCCATATGGAGGAAGAGTTGCAAATAAGAGAGATTCTTGTATGTCATCATTGAGCCTTGCATGTCATATCTTTGAGTCTTCCATATCCTCAATTAGTTTCTAAATTGTCTCTCTGACTCCTCTTAGAGGATGGCAGCACTCAAGACTTAATTATTGAGTTTCACTCCTAAATTATCTCTTGACGTTGGAATTGGAAGCCACATTGATAGAGGAGTTACATTCTTTATTTCTCTCTTAATCTTTCTTAGAATTTTTTGAATCTTTTTGGCACCATATTGAAGAGATTGATAAAAGAAGAAGTTTGGAATTTAAGAAAGGTTTTCTATTTCAGATTTTATTGCAGGTTGGCAGTGGAAAAAGAACTCTTGAGGTTATATATGCAAGTGAAAGGCCTCAAGGAGAAGGATATTCCAAAATTGTCAATCTTAGCACATAGTGTGCCAACAGTTGTATTGTTTTGGAGTCTTAATTCATGTTTTCAGTTTGAGAATTTTATAGAGAGTTGAGGATCTATCAAATATCAGCTTTCAATGGAAAGATGTCCAAATTCCTCCAAGAAACTCTAATGTAATCTTCCAACCATATTGTAGATGAAATCAACAATTTTCTCATAATTTGATGTGTTCAAATTGTCTCTAATTGTTCCTATTTGTGAGAATATTTGATCTGTGTTATTTTTCTGTTTAAACCAGTCATATTATGTATCTCAAGTGTTTCCAAGTTTTGTAATAAACCAGCAAATCAAATATGTAAATACCTATAAAAAACTGTGAAATCTTACCTCAAAATACACCTCATTTGAAGACTAGATTTGGCAATTTTGTTCTCCTAAGTTTGGTCCAAGTTTTGGGAACATATATTAAGTTTGTAGAACACTATCTGACCATTGTATTCCCCATAGAAGTGTTGCGAAGTGTTAGCAAGAGAAAGATCATCATTCATTTGGCTCCTATCCTAGACTGCATCAGTTCCTCCATTGTCTGCTGAAATAACAAAAACCATTATGTGATATTATGTCTACTAGCATGAAACAAGACTGGTATTTATAGTACCCAATCATGTGGCTCTAACTGAGACTGGCTATGTTTAACAATACTGTGATGGAGAGATTATTACAGGCCACTATTCCCACAGTTGTCAGTAAGTAGCTAGGATATGTGTACCATCTGAAGAAAAAGAATAACTTTTGCTATTAGAATCTGATCACTGCCCATCAAAGGCCAGCTAGTACACCTCATTTAATGATTGGGTCTATCCTAGTCCATCAAGGCCCAGGCCAACGCATCAAGCTAGGGCAGAGTCAATTAATCCATCTCTGCTGAAATAGGTAAGGAGTTTGAGACAAAGAAATATCAACCAAGAAGTGGCATGCTCCACAAGGTGCGGAAAGAAAGAGATCCAACAAAGCATACCATGGAGATTTAAGCCTACTCAAGGGAAGCCTACTTATGGAATACAATTTGTATCTAGATTCAAGTTGCTCTATGATAGAATCTCGATCAACACTTTTCTTCTAGAACGCCAATTTAAGTCAATTGGCTGACATTCAAACTAGGAAACATCATCATTTCATGTAATATAGAACTCAATTTCCTTGCAAGAACAGTAAAACAAAGGGAAGGAAAAATTTACAGTTCCTCACCTGGAACATCTTCTGCTGATGAAATGGGTGTTAACAACTGATCTGACTCTATAACCTAGGAAGCAAAGAGTAATAAAATTGTGGTTAATTGTCAGAAATAAGACCTCAAACTTCAGATGATTATTGAGAAACAGAAAAGAATGATCTACAAAACAATCTTCAAACATCAAACTTTTAATAATGTCTTTCACAAATTACCAAGCAAAATAATAAAATGAAAATGGGAACAATATAATATTCTTAATTTCATTTAACCTAGTAATTGCAATATTTCTAGTCAATACCTGAATGCGAGGATGCAGTAATTAATCATTATTAATCAAATTGAACACAACAACAATGTGGTGTTGATTCTTAAGAGAGAAAGATCCAAACTGGATTTGAAGAAGGAAGCAGTTTACCCAAGTTTTAAAATGAATTAACTTCATGGCAGTAACCTGACAACTAAGAGAACTAATATGTTATGTCCATTATTCAAAATATTGGACAGGAAGAAAACTCTTGACACAATCAACACAGAGAGAATGTCAAGCAAAATTTGAAAATAATTTGATAGTATCATGCAAAAATTTAGCAATTATTGTTATAAAACAAAATCTTCTAGTTTTTACTAAAAAAAGGTAAACCTTGAAGGAGAAACTCCCTAATTAAATCCATTGGCCAATTACTACATTATCTTCTCAGACGATTTACACTAACTTGCCTCCTTCTCCTTCAAACATGTGCAAATAATACACGTGGGATGCTGATGCAACGGAGTTAAACTTGAGCATTCCTAGTAGTGTAGGATAAAAGAAAATATTATGGACTGACAAAAAATAAACTTTTTTTATTTCATTAAATATTATAGAAAACACTTGCAATAAGAAAAATCAGTAATATGATTAGAAAAGTTATTCTCTATGTTACCGGGTTCTCTCCTTTTGCCCTGCATGCCCGCTCCTGGAGCGTTTGGGCACGGGTTCTTCCTGGGGAGCGGCTAGGAGCGCCCAACCACCTATGGGTTGTAATGTCCCCTTCTCGAGCATGATCTTTTCAATTGACCGTTGGCCTATTCTGGAGACCCGTAGGCTACTCGGAAGGTGAAATTAGGGTTTCGTGTTTTGGAGGTTGCTATTGCTCGTGAATTGATGATTGAATGACGGATTCTTACTGGGTTTTCAGAGAGCTTCGCAGTGGTGTGTTTTTCTTGGCATTCCGAGCACCTTCAGGAATTTACTATTTTTAGTAAATTCTATTTCTAGCAGTGGTCCTGTCGTTCTTGGCACAGTTGGCTTTCCTCTTCAGTCAACTCAGTTGGTTTGTTCAATTTTGGCCTGGGGATGCATTTTCGAAGAGATAAGTTCATTTCATTTAAATAACATTATATTTTAATGTTATAGTACCCCCTTGGCCTAATCTCATAACTTGATGTTGTATTAAAAGGTGGTCTTTAAGGGGTGGCGCCTCATTGAGGTAATTTTATAATTATTTAAGGTCAAATTAAAGCTTTAAGTTGGACGCCTATATTGAAGAGATGAATTTCATTAAAGTCAAAAATGAGCCTTGAACAAAGTGACGCCTTTTCTTGGAGGGAAAAGAATTAGGGTTTCTTGAAGCTTCTGGAAGGGTCTTCACAAATTATAAAAGGGCGCCTTGGGTCTTCACTTGGTCATCTTTTGTCTACAGGAATGTTATGTTGTCGAAATGGCTTTGGGATTGCTTCGAGGAATGTAAGCCTCCTAGCTTGGCATTGCTTCTTGCTTGAGATATAGCGACTAGTGATGAGGTAGTTGTAGTTTGAGTGATTTGTAGTGAGATTTCTGCATTGTAGTCATTGTGTGGCTTTGTAGTTCAGTTTTATGCATATTAGTGAGATTCTGGAATTGCATCTTCTTTATAGCTGATTGTTGTTTTTAATCACAAGTCAAAAAATACAAAAAGAATCATTTTGGGTATTGTCTTTATCTCTTTGTCTGTGAGGGGCGACCCTTTCCTCTAAATTGCAGATTTTTTGATGATGTATTGAATTTTTAAAAGCTAATCGCCCTTCCTTGAGGGCCGTACCTTTTTAGACTGCCTTGAAATTCGTGCAAAAATTAAATGAGGTCTTTTGGGTTAGTTTTGTGATTCAATCTTGGGCGCCATCATCCTAGGATCATTATGCATTCTGTCTCGTGAAATTTGAGTGAGTTTGGAGTGAGTTGTGAGCAATATAGTGAGTTTTAGGGATGCTGTTCATGCATGTGAAAAACAGGACTGTCAAAAATCAGATTGTCAAGTTGGTCTTTAGAGTGGAGTTTCTGATCTAAGCTTTATTATCCAGTGAAGGAGATTCATTATATTGTTGCAGCACTATTTAACTCTTGATTCATGTTCGTAGCAAGGCATTCTCTATCATGTTGTAAGTTGAACAGTAGTACTGTCAGCCTTCTCACTCATTTTCCTTAACTGCATTGTAATACTTAGCATCTCCGTCATATGGTAGCTCCAATTCCATCTCGGGTTGGAAAGCACATTCTTGACGTCGAGTTACATTAGTATAATAGTTAGTAGGGATCCTTTGACCACATGCTCGTCGTTCTCCGACGCATTTCTTGGTTAGAGTTCTTTGCTTCTACATTGTATTAAGACCCTTTGACCACATGCTCATCGTTTTCCGATGCATTTCTTGGTTAGAGTTCTTTGTATCAGCATTTCATTAAGATCCTCTGACCATATGCTCGCCGTCATCCGGCGCATTCTTGGTTAGAGTTCCTATTCAACATTGCATTGAGATCCTCTGACCATATGTTCACACCTTGCCCAACTCGGGATCTTGGTGTACATTCTTGGTTAGAGTTGAATTCTGCATCGTTTGGTTTAAGTGCTAACCCTAACGATTGTGTATTACTCTGCTCATTGTAATTGAAAAAGTGAAAAAATTGGTTCAGTATATTTCATGGGTTCTTTGTGGGTCTGCTTGGAGCGGACCCACAAAGAACCCACAAGTGGCTGGGTGCTCCCAGCCGTGCCGCGCATGCCCAAACGCTCCCACAAACTTTGGGCGCTGAAAACAAAAAAAAAAATCAATTTTTAAAGCACTTAAAGTGCCAAAAAAACCCTAAAACGTCTTTACAATATGACTCTATCACTCCTTTGTCATTTCATTGCTCTCACAAACACATTTTTCCCTCCATTTTTCTCATTTTGCAAGTTGCTAAGTTTTTGAAGGAGGTTGATCAAGTGCAAAAGAAAGTGAGGATAGCTTGCACAAAAGAGATCTAATCACTTAAGGTATGCATTTTAACTCATTTTTTCAAGTTTATGATGGATTTTTTCAATTTTTTGAAGATTTTTTCAAGTTTTTGAAAAAAAATTTCAAAAAAAAAAATTCCAAAATTTTTTTTAGAAAAGAAGAAATAAGATTTGCTATTTGTTTCAATGTGTTTTAGTGTTCATTTTGTAATTTGTTCAATACTTTATATTTCTTATAACAGCAAAATCAAAGTTCAAATGGCTACAAGTTCAAGTTCAGTGGGTGTTACTGCTAGTAAAAACCAAAAGTTTAAAATTGATGCAACATCTCCTTTATGGCATCATACTAAACAGCTTCCAGGAGGTGGGGCATTTGTTTGGATTTGTGATGAGTGCAAAATCCAATTTAAGAGCTCATATAGTCAAGTGATATTTCACCTTTGTGGACAAGGTGGGAAAGGGATTAGAGTATGTGGAGGGCCAAGTAAGAAGGGGTTGTCAAAGGATAAAATTATGAAATACATTGTTGAACAAGAAGAAGCTAATGCTATGGCTAAAAGAACAAAATTAAAAAACCATCCTTTAACAAAGAAAAAATCAATGACTTTGCCTACAAATTCAGCAGTGGCCTCTCAACATCCTTTCTTGGAGACACCCTTTGTCCAAGTAGAAGACCCCATTTCTTCCCGCAAAAGAGGACCATTGGATAGGGCATTTCAAAATGAAGCAAGAGACATCGCAGAGGAAAAAATTGCACGTTGCATTTATGCCAATGGTCTTCCTTTCAACTTGGTGAGATCACCATATTAGCGTGAAATGGTGGAGGCAATCAATACTGCACCTTCAAGTTTCAAATCTCCTGGGTATGAAAAAGTGCGCACCACCTTATTAGTAAAAGAAAAAAATCATGTAGAGACATCACTCAAACCAATTAGGGATTCTTGGGTTGAAACAGGAATGTCTATTGTTTCCGATGGATGGAAGAATTGCAAAAACCGACCATTGATAAATGTTATTGCAGTGTCCCCAAAAGGGGCTATGTTTTCGAAGGCAGTTGATTGTGAGGGGCAAATCAAGGATGTAGAATTCATTTCAAAAATCCTCATTGAATCCATAGAGATGGTGGGTTCGGAAAATGTTGTTCAAGTCATTATAGACAATGCAAAAAATTGCAGGGCTACAGGTATTTTGGTTGAGCAAAGGTATGAACACATTTTTTGGACACCATGCACTATACACTCCCTTAACTTGGTGATGCAAGCAATTGACACTCAAATAGAATGGGTGAAAGATATATCCCAAGAGGTTGAGGAGATCCAAATGTCACAAAGCATCTTCAGGACTTTCTCGAGATTGGAATTGTTGAAGGTAAATTTAATTTAATTATCATTTATCAATTATGTAATTTATATTTTAATTTTATGGATTTATATTTTAATGTGTTATTATTATTAACCCTAGGTTGCCGAGACCCGATTTGCATCACACAATCATTTTGAGACGACTTGTGAAGGTGAGAGAGGCATTGGGTGCCATGGTTATTAGCAACCAATGGAGTATTTGGAAAACATCAAATTCAAAGAGGGCCCAAAAGGTCAAGTCATTGATCCTAGATGACATTTGGTGGGATCGTGTGGCCTATGTGTTGAGATTCACCGAGCCTATCATGAGTATGATCAGGTTTTCTGATACAGATCAACCATGTTTGGGGGAAATCTATGATGGTATTGACTCCATGATAGAAAAAATAAAGGTGATCATTGCAAGAAAAGAGAATGACCCCCAAGAAACATTTTTTCATAGAGTTGAAAAAATCATTCAGCACCGTTGGGACAAGATGAACACACCATTGCATCTCCTTGCATATGCATTATCTCCCAAATACTATAGTTCACAGATACTTGATTTGCCAGGGAGAACTCCACCATATAGAGATAGTGAAGTTGCTAATGGGTACAAGCGGGCATTCATAAGACTCTTCGTAGATCCAGAAGTGGTGGAAAATGTTAGGAAAGAGTTTGGCTTGTTGATCTCAGGGCGGAATCATAGTCTTTGTGCTATTCAAGACCAATACACAGTAGATGCTCGTACATGGTGGTACCTCCATGGGCAAGATTTTATGTTCCTCCAACCTCTTGCAATCAAGATTCTATCACAAGTAATTTTTATTTTTTAATTTTTTTTATTTAACATTTGTATTGTAGACTTTAAGTTTAGTACTAATACTGACCATTTTTTTATTTATTTTGCATTTTTTTATTTCTAAGTTATTTTGGTTTTCTCTCCAATTTCAACAAGTTGCAAGTTCTTCGGCTGAACGAAATTGGAGTACATACTCCTATATCCACTCAGTGAAGCATAACCGGTTGGCTGCAAAGAAAGCAGAAAACTTGGTTTATGTCCATTCCAACTTGCGTCTTCTATCACATAAGCAAGATGAGTACAAGGATGGTTCAATGAAGAATTGGGACATGACCCCTGAGTGTGCCAACTTGCTATTACAAAGCTTGCTAGAGTCACTATAGATGATGATGATGATGATGATGATGATGAGACTTGTTGATGTGATTTTTGTGACCGCACCAATCAGCAGAACAAAGTATCTGAAGGCTACTCCACGGGAAAGTGTTGAAAAACACTTTAAGAATTGAACCTTGATTAATCTTCCTCAAACCATCATACAGAAAGATACTTACTCAAAAGGGGAGAAGAATCCGATATTGGATCAGAACACTTTCATCCAAGACCCTGTGAGTGTGTGATTATTCGTTTCATCTCTAAACCATCTTGACTTCTGGAATCGGCCGCAGCAAGTTATATAAATATCTTAACTTCAAAAGCATCTTGGGCATTGCCTTGCTGCCAGTCAGGCGTCCATAGCCCCGACAAGGTTGTCGCTACAATTCTCACGAATATTGCTCCACTGCCAGCCAGGCATCTATAGCCCCAGTGGAGTTACTCGCATGTTCCCAAAACTAATATTTCATAATATTTTTCTTTCATTTTTCATTTTCTCATTTCTTTCTTTTCAAATATGTCTTTTTAGCACATTTTCCTTTCCTTTTGATTCTCCGTCAATTCCTCAATTGGTTGGCAGGAAATGAAGCGTCCAATGGGTTTTAGAATTGTAGTGGCACTAAAGCAAGACGTAAGATTTTTACTTGCCATAACCTTTCCCAAGAAACCAAAATGACTTAGAGTGGAAATAGGTAGGGCATTTAAGATCTTTAGACTCATGTGTTAAGACACAATAACGAGTTAACCTCCTGAGTCGAGTTTATTCTCAAACTGAATGATGACAAGAGGAAAACAACCTTGGTTTTTCAAAATTTGCACAAAGTCTTGTGGAAAGAAACCACATTGTGAAAATAAAACCATCATTACACCGTTCGCCACAAGAAACCCCAAAATCCTTCCCCATTCCAACCAAAACCACTTGAGTGGACAACTCAAGGGAAGAAAACGCCAAACCAAAAACCCAGAGGGCAACAAACCAAAAACCAAAAACGGAACAAACCGAAAAGGAAATGAGAAAGCAAACCCTAATCTAACTATGTTACAAAGTAGGTTCTCCGAGAGAACCTAGGACTGGAAACAATGCTTGAGGAATTGCCCATTGACTAGCAATGGGATGTCCTCTCCTGTCAGTGTTCGTAGCTTAAACACATTATCTCCGAGGATTTCAGCAATTTGATATGGGCCCAACCACAATTTATGGAACTTGTCGTGATCTCCTTTCTTCTCATGGGCCTTGTCCCAATATAAGACCAAGTCAAAAATCTGGAAGGACTTGATCCTTGCTTGTTTATCAAACCATCTTTTCACCACTCCTTGGTGTTTCACCAGATTCTCCAATGCTTCATCTCTTTTCTCTTCTAAGTGCATCAACTGAGACAATCTGGTTTGAATTTGATCCTCTCCTTCGAGATACTCTTGAATGAACTGGAGAGTTGGGATCCTCAGCTGAACTGGAAAAACAAGATCCTGTTTGTAGACCAAGTGATATGGGGATGTTCCCAATGAACTCTTTGTCCTAATCCTGTCTACCCATAGAGCAAATCTTAGCTACGTATGCCAATATTTAGGATTCTTATCCAACAACTTCTTGATAGCATTCAGTAAATTCTTGTTTGTGGACTCTGCAAGTCCATTCCTGTAATGAACCGAACCAATTCTGACCCAAATTTTTTCAAACTTCGAAGATGATCACAACAGCACCAAAGTACCCGTTAGGGTTAGCTCAAATCAAACCAGCAATTGAAGGAAAGAGCCTCAACGGCAAGAATGTGTTTTTCGACCCAAGCTGGGTAAGAAGCTACCATATGGCGGACTATCACTAGTAAAGAATGCATTTCTGGAAAGTAACTCAACGCCAAGCATGTGCACTCCTAACCCAAGGTGGGAAAAGCGCTACCATATGGCGGAGATTCTATTAACAAAGATGCTATGCAAGTAAAATAATCTCAACGCCAAGCATGTGCATTCCTAACCCAAAGTGGGAAAGACGCTATCAAATGGCGGAGAAACAGAAAGCAAATACAATGTAGACTGAGCAAGGGCCAGTGGCATCCACAACCATGGGAAAGAAAGTGATTAAACTGAAAGTAAACTAGGCGGCAAAGCCATCCTCTTCCACTAAAGTGGGGATACAAAATTTAAAGTGCAGAAAGTAAAAGAGCTGATTAGTACTACTAATTCAGTGTTACAATATTATGAACAATCTGCAAATACAATGAGATATAGATAACCAATGATCTCCAAAATGTTAGGAAATGAATTCCAAACAAGCACAAGCTATCCAACATATGAAATATAGCAAAAAGGGACTAAAATATCAGGTCTGATATAAAATTGCAGCAATCAGAAAATTCATACCAGCAAGCCCTAGAATCACCAAAATGCTCATAACTTCGTCAAAACACCTCCGAATGATGTGGAACTGAATGCAAATGAGAGCTAGGAGTTGAGCGACCAAGACCAAGCCAAGAAACTCCTCCAAATAGTAGTGATTTATTTATGCATGTTTTCCAATGCAACCTCAAAGAAGGTACGACCTCCAGAAATGTTCTACTAGCAAGATAAAATCCGAGACACCACCAAAAAATCGTGCATGGACTTATGAGCAGATTTCTATTTCAGCAAAACCCTAACCAGCAAATGCAAAACTGACAAATCTCTAGAATCTTCAACCTTGATGCTCTGTCTGCTAGTCTGGATGAGAAGCAGTCTCTAGAAACTCAGCTAGGTGCTATCTTTCAAGCACGAAACCAAGAGAAAGAACTAGGAGGTATGCATTCCTCAAAGCAAGCTCTAAAAGCATTTCAACAGCATAACAATATAATAAGCAACAATAGATAATCCAATTGAAGGCCAAGTCTCTTATTTATAACTTTTCTGTCTCTAAATTCAAATCTTCTTTTCCCTCCAATTAGGGTGCCTAAATGAAATTCACTTTTCACCTTTTCTCCAAATTTCATTTGCATTTCATTTCCAACCCATATGTGGAAATATAATTTAATAAAATGTAAATATATAACTTGCAAATATTTCACTAAAAGATTTAAGTGAAATATTTAATTAAACTCAAATGTCTCCACGCTAGGTGTCCCCTTTTGCCTTAGCACATATTTCACTTAAATATTAATTCATCAAATAAGGCCTCCAAAATGTTTAATTAATAAACATTATAAAAATCACTTATCTCTCCAAATTGTCCTCCATGCCTTAGCCAAATATTTTTCACTTAAAACATTATTTTTTCATCAAATATCAAACTTGCCAAAATAATCACCTCAAATGCTGGAGACCACTGCTCAAGTTGACCTGCCAGAAATAGCCATTGCACTGAACTGCTGCTAAAAATAGCACTGCCAGAAATAGTACTTACTATTGTTCCAAACTCATTTTCTCCACATTTTGAGTAGCCATCGCAACTTACTAAAAATAGTAAGTCCGGAAAAGTCATCTGATTCAGTTGCATGTCACACCATCGCGAAGCTCTTTGAAAACCCAGAGGGAATCCAGAAGCCAAATTGGAAAACTCCAACATGCAAGCCTCCAAAAATCAGCCAAGAACGCAAGTCAATATCCTATCATGCATGTTACCTCATTGCGAAGCTCTCCAAAAACCCAGAAAGCTTCACCAGACATGCGTTAGAAACTCTCGCATGCAAGACCTCAAAACCTCCTCTGAAAGTGGAAACCCTAATTTTCATTTCTGCTTTAGCCTATGAGTTTTCGGAAATAGGCTAAATCCAAACGAAGAGTGTAGGGCTAAATTGGGGACATTACAATTCCCCTGCGGATAATATTTGGAAGAGAATTTCAACGTGATTCCATATTCAAATGCCCAGTTAGAAAACTTCAATGACGACAAAGTTGGACTGTTGTCGCACACTAGGGCATGGGGGCATCCAAATCTTGTGATAATATTCTCTTCAAGGAACTTGATCAGCACATCTATCGTGCATTGCTTCAAAGCTTGAGCCTCTGTCCACTTGGTGCAATAGTCTGTTGCTGTCAAGATGTATCTGTGCTGACCTGAAGACAGTGGATTGATCATTCCAATGAAATCTAATCCCCATTTCGCAAAAGGCCTAACCTCAATCACTGGCTACAAAGGCATAGCTGGATGCTTTCCTCTATCCGCAGCTATTTGACAAACGTGACGAGCCTTTACATGTTCATATGTATCCTTGAAAAGTGTGGGCCAATAATACCCTAAAATATTCCGAGCCAATTTTTTTCAAATTTTCAATAACAGTTTACAAACAAACACACCCGTTAAGGTTAGCTCTAAACCAAAACGATGTTGAAGCAAATCTAACCAGAATGTACACCAGGATCCCGATGTGGGCAAGGTGTGAGCATTGGTCAGAGGATTTGAATTGAAATGCTTATACAAAAACTCTAACAAAGAATGTGCCTGCGAAGGACGATCATATGGTCAAAGGATCCCTATCACTGTTAAGCTGAAATAACTCGACGTCAAGAATGTGCTTTCCAAACCGAGATGGAATGGGAGCTACCATATGACGGAGATGCTAAGAATTACAATGCGATTAAGGGAAATAAGCTAGAATGCAGAAAGTAACTCGACACCCAGAATGTGTTTTTTAACCCGAAGTGGGAAAGGAGCTACCATAGGGCGGAGATGTAAGATATTACAAAGCAACTTCAGAATGTAAGATAAGCGTTACAAATCAGAAATTAAGCAAGATTAATAACTGCTACCAGTACTACTGTCAGCTTACAATATGAAGAGCATTTGCCTGCCAAGAGCATATGAGTATATCAGATTTGCATTACATCATATTAAAGAACTCCCCTTTGCTTAATCAAAGGTGCCAAGACCAATTTCTTCTCACAAAGACCAAAAGATGATTCTGATTTTTAACAGATCTGCACTTTATTTTAATAACCAGCAACCTATCAACTTGCTCAATTGTTCATATCTCTCTCACAACTCACCCAATTGACATGAAACAAAGTGCAAATGACCTAGATGATGAAGGCGCCCAATATTGGAACACAAAACAGGCCCGAAGCTTCTATTTCATTTATGCACGATTCCCAAGGCAAACATAAGTGGTACGGCCCAGCAAAAGGGCGATTTGCCTTTAAAATCACAGCCTTCAAATAAAAATCTATAACTTGGGGAAATGGGTCGCCCCTTACAAACAGAGAGAATAAAACAATACCCAGAAGCACTCTTTTTGTATTTTTTGATTTATGAATAAAAATGACAATCTGCTACAATGAATGTGCAACTCCAGAAAACCACTACTATGCATAAAACTGATTTACAATACCTCACAAAGACTAAAATGCAGAAATCTCACAATAAAGAATTCAAACTACATTATCTCACCACTAGTCGCTATCTTTCAAGCGAGAAGCAATGCCAAGCTAGGAGGCGTACATTCCTCGAAGCAATCCCAAAGCCAATCCGGCAGCATAACATTCATGTAGACAAAAGATGGGTGAAATGAGAACCAAAGGCTTCCTTTTATAATTTGCCGTTGACCTTCTCAAAACCCTAATCCTTCCTTTTTGAGTCAAACCCTAATCCTCCAATAGATGGCGTCCCTTTCTTCAAAGCTTCAATTTTGACTTTTTAATTAAATTCATCACTTTAATATTGGCATCCAATCTTAAGGCTTTAATTCAACCTTAATAATTATAAAATTATCTCAATGATGGCGCCACCCCTTAAAGACCACCTTTTAAAACAACATTAAGTTAAGAGACTAGGCCAAGGGGGAAATATAACATTAAAATATAATGTTTTTTAAGTGAAATGAACTTATCTCTCTGAAATTGCATCCCGAGACCAGAATCTGAATGAACCAATTGAGTCAACTGAAGAGGAAAGTCAACTGTGCCGAGACCAAAAGGACCACTGCCAGAAATAGAATTTACTAAAAATAGTAAATTCCAGAAAGTGCTCAGAATGCCAAGAGAAACATATTACTGCGAAGCCCACAGAAAACCCAGAAGGAATCCGCAGTTCAATCACCAATTCACGAGCAATCACAACCTCCACACAAGAAACCCTAATCAAACCGTCTAAGTAGCCTACGGGTCTCCAGAATAGGCCAACAGTCATCTAAGAAGATCATGCTCGAGAAGGGGACATTACATACCCAACCCTAAGAATTTGGTGAGCCGTGGATAAACTACCTCCGTGTCCTGTTCCAAATCTCTCGTGAAAGTGCTCCATCAATTGTTTAGCTTCTTCCTTTCCTACACATCTTAGATAAATGCCTTCATAATTTCTTCTATAAAGAACTGACCCTTGGAGCATGAATCTCTGACTTTTCATTCTCAAGGCTCTCCGTTGGACTGGATTCAAGTGATGAGGGCATCTGTGATTCAGCAAGTAGTAAACTGTGTCGTCATACCATTCCCCTGGAGACACCTCTTCCAATACATACATTTGTTGTACTAATTCTGGACCAGTCATTGCAATCGTCTGATCCAAAGCCTATCCTCGGACCAATTTCATGGGTTGTATCTCTATGTCATACTCTTGTAAAGTGGCAACCCACTTGCCTCTTCTTTCTCCTAGCTCATTTTGCATCAACAAAGTTTTCACTGTGGCATCTGGAACAATTGCATAGACCTTGCTTCTCAATATATAGTGTCTAAACTTCTTAACTGCCTTCACCAAAGCATAATCTTGCTTCTCAATACTAGGATACCTTAATTCAGCCTCCTTTAAAGGTGCACTAATAAAAGCAATTGGGTGTTCATACTTTTCTTCTGTTCTATGTGTTAAAACTACAGCACATGTATGTTCTGAGGCAAATGAATACAAATAGAAAGGCTTGGTGTAATCCGGGCTGACCAATACTGGAGCATCCACTATTGCTTGTTTGATCTCATCAAAAGCCTTCCTAGTCTGAGGAGCCCATTCAACCTTTGCATTTTTCCTCAACATCTCATTCAAAGGCCTCACTATTTCAGCGAATCCAGTTATAAATTTTCTGACAAAGTTAATTTTGCCAAAGAACGATCTCAACTCCTTCTGACTACCTGGCAAACCAATCCTTGAAATGGCCTCGATGAGTTTTGGGTCAATTGAAATCCCCTTCTCCGAGATGACATGACCTAACAACTTTCCTTCGGTGACACCAAATACACATTTCTTAGGATTGAGAGACACACTGAATCTTTTGCATCTCTAAAAAATCTTTCTCAAATCTTCTATGTGGTCTCCTCTTCTCTTCGAAAATATAGTTAGATCATCCATGTATATAATTATTCATTTTCCTACCAAATCTCGGAAGGTGATATCCATAGATCGTTGGAAAGTGGCTCCTGCGTTGATCAAACCAAAAGGCATTCTCCTGTATGCGAAAGTTCCCCATTTTGTGGTGAATGTTGTTTTCAATCTATTTGCTTGCTCTACCATTACCTGATTATAGCCCGAATAGCCGTCCAAGAATGACATCATCTGCGAACCATTCACAATCTGCAACACTTCGTCTAACGAAGGCAATGGATAGTGTTGTACCCAAAACCAAATTTTTTGCTTCATCAAGGCATTTTGCATTAAAATAGTCTAAACCTTGCTAAAATGATGTAGAATACAGTTTTTGGGCAATATCAAGCATGGAGTTTTTGTCAATAGTTTGTCGGTCAAAGTCAGTTTTATTGATCAGAACCTGAAGCAGAGACTCAGAATGGAGCTTTTCACGGTGGAGGAGCATCTCACGATGGGGTTTCACATTGCACACGGTCATTTCAATGATCGAAACAGAGTTTTCAATGGTCAAATTATGAAGATTTTTCAGAGGAAAAGTCAGAAAGTGCAAGTATAGCCCAGGGGAGCCCAACTTGTTGAAGGTCAAGATCTTGTTTAAAATGTTCAAGCATCCAGTCAATCTCTTCAGAATTAGTCTGGCTATCCGTCGAGCTATCCAGCAAAGATTTCCGAGACTCACAGCTCCGGCAAATAGCAATAGAAGTTGAAATTCCTAAATTGCCAGATGTGAGAAAGTTGCCTTTTTCAAGCAAAAGCGCGCCTCTAGCCTGAGGGCGCCCATCTTAAGGAGGGGATAAATCTTGGCATGTCCAATGGCAAATACAGTCAATTTGTTCACGACTAATCTGCTTATCCAACGAGATATCAAACGTAGTCATCCGAGTTTCAGAACTCCGGCGGCAGTCATCCAAAGATCAGCTTAAAATGGAGTTTTCACGTTTCTGAGCTTCTCCGTTTGTTCCCAGTGCAAGTACAGGCCAGGGGCACTGGTTTAAAGGACCCTTCAGATGCGTGAATTTGCAGACAGAGTCTTCACGACATTAGTAATACTCTAGCCTAGCTCCGCGATGCACCATTCTGCTTGTCAATCTGACGTTCCAGGTGGTCGTGGCAGAGATTCTACCAAGCACGTAATTTTACGGGTGAACCAACAAATGATTTTCAGTGTATTTTCACAGTCCAGAGGCACCTAGCTTTAGGCCTGTCAAATGAGCTCATTCGCGTTTGAAGTCTTCACGACTATTGAGCGTAATCATTTTATCTATTCAACGAGCCTAGCCGTCAGCCTTCGGGATTTGGCAGTCGCTCGTACGTGCGAGGCCTTTAGTGTAATACTGCAAAGTGAAGATTTCCGGAAAATGGCTAAGTCTAGAGCGGTAATTTTAAATAAAATACGCACTGGAGTTTTTGAGGTCTTAGAAGCAGTTTTCTTGCCTCATTACCTCCAAAGACTTCTCTTGTAGGCCCTTCTGGCTGTCCGTTAAAACAGATAGTGCCTGAATCGGGTCATCCCAGCTCCAGATATCAGAGGTCAAAGTAGGATACTTGGATGAAAGTTCAACTTTCGTCAAAATGACAAAAGTGCAACTATGAGCCAGGGGCGCTTTTACTTTTGAGGCCCTTAATACAGCTTTCAGGTGTCGTACATACAGTCGTTGGATGCAGAATGTCTCTAGGCATGCAGTGAGCTTCGTTTCCTGTCAGCAGGGTTCACCATTTGCCGTCAACAGCCGTTTGAACTGTCAGATGGCAGTTTAGGAAAATGACAAAGTCTGGAACCTGTAAAGCAATTTAATCAGGGATGCCTAATTTTTCAAGGGGTTAAACGATGGATTTTGCAGTAGTGTCTCCCAGCAGACATTTCTTCCTTGTTCAGTAGGCTTTCCGATGAATATCTCATATCAGTCTCAGCATCACCCGGTCATCCGGAAATCAGTGTCAAAGTTGGCCAGTCGTGACAGTGCTGTCAGCTATTAAATAGGGATTTAGTAAAAAATGAAGTATCTTGAGCAAATGGACGCCTATATGCTCAAGAGATGACCATTCGGAATCGTTGAAGTCTGACGATGAATCTCAGAGCTTCAACAAAATTGTCAACTGAAGTTCAGAATATTTATCATTTTAGAATAAGATGGCGATTTTCTATTTTTGGCGCCCTTGCATGATAATAAATATTTTATTATTTATTTCAAATTTGAACTTCTAGTCAGTGGCAGTGCAACTGAAAGGCAACCAATAAGACGATTTCTATTCTTGTTAGGGTTTTGAGTTCTTGCAGTTATCAAATTGGTGCGAATTTCTTCTTATTTAACATGGCGCAATCTTCATTGTTATTCACAAGCTTTCAAAGGAAATTCGTATTTCATTAAGAGAAAATTTAATCTTAAGTGGAATTCGTATTTTTCAAAGCAAGTTCATATTTTCAAAAGGGAAATCAAATTTTATTAGTTTTCAAAGTAAGCTTCAAAGATAAATTCGTATTTCTTCAAAAGAGAAGGCGCATATCTTCAAAGCAAATTCATCCAAAACAATTCGCAAATTCCTCAAAGGCGTTTTCCTTAAACCAATAAAATTTGCAAGTTCTCCAGAGATTCAAAGGCGGATTTCATATTCAAGGGCGAATTTTATATTCAAAAGGCGAATCCTCAAATTCATTATATAAATTCGTATTTTCTTCAAAGGAAATTCGAATTTCATTCATATTCAAAGGCGCAAATTTCAAGAGAGGAAAGTTCGTGGTTTTTAAAACAAGGCGGATTCTTCCAGTTCAAGGCAAAATCTACATCAATTCACATAGGCGATTTTTCCTAACATATCTTTTTGCAGATTCAAGTTCACAAATATCAGTTATCTGAAGAAATCTTGGGCGATTTTCACATAAGGCGGCATAATAAAAACGTCTTTTTCATCCTTTAAATCAAAGATTTCTCACAAAATACATTGTGCATGTTCCTGAAGTTGGCGAATCTGGCAAGTCTCAGTATCTGGATCATTCTCATATAATTTCCTCGAGTTGAAATTGTGCGTTTGATTTTTCACGAATTTTTAGCTTCAGAACATTCGTTCTCGAATTGCTAATTTTCTCAAGTGGAAAATCTTTGTACGATCGAGTAGAAGTTGAATTTTCGCAAATCTGACGTTCTGGGTTGTCTTATAATCCTTTTCTGGACAAAACCCATATCTCGGATTTTTTGCTGAAAATAATTCTTCGAAAGGCTATTTTTAACTCTCGCAGGCTATTTTTAGATTCCAGAAATCTTGTCAGAATATAGTCAAGTTCACAGTCAACAGGCTAATTTTCCATAATGCAGTTCACTTAGCTCGAATACAAGACCAAAACCGTCCTTACTCATGATTTCCGCAGGTTGGTTGAGACAGACCTTCACAAAGTATTGCCAGAAGCAGTGCTAGACCCAGTCAAGATCAGAAGTTCAATCATTCAGAATATTGAGCAGTCTGGTTTACTAGAGGCCGCTTCCATACCTATCTCCGTTCACTGTGTTGAGTTTGTGATGGCTTGCATTAAGCATTACAATCCTACTACTCGTGAGATAGCGTCAGTTGACGACGGTCATTTGCAGTCTCAAACCTTTGGACATCGAAAGGAGTTTTGGCATTCCTCAACACCAGAACAGCCTAGTTGTTTCTATGGAGCATGTGCGCAAGCATTTGATGCTGATGTGGACAAATGTCAAAAGAAGATGGCAGAAAGATGGTTAAAACAAGCAAAGAACAGATTGCCAAACAATGTGGGTCGTGGTGAATACAAGGATGAGTACGTGATTCTAATCACACTCACGATCGTGTCTCGGTGGGGCACATGCAAATGTTTTCCAGCCTTGGATGTATTACATTATTGGTCATTATCATTTTAAGGAGCATTATGGTGGGCATCCTTCATCGATTGACATTCTCCACGGCGGATCACGGTTTCCTAGTTGCCCATGAGTTTCACATGTGTTCATATCTCCGTGTACTTGATAAACCTCGGTCGGTTCGACTTAACGTGGGCATCCCGGTGTTGAAGTATCATTATTATGGTGACTTTAGTTCACGGTGAACGTCATTTCAAGCGTGTTCACAAAGCTTTCTTGACCTACACAGTGAGGAATTTGGACCGGGAGTTGCACGTTCGTATCTCGGCAGTTGCTAGGGCAGCGATGGATGGATGGGCAGATTGGTTTATTCAGTTCCCAACATACACCTACATCCGAGTATACGACTTCACAGGAAATCTAGCTATGCTTCCACGTTATCCTTCGGATAAGACAATCTTTCAGGAGTTCCTTAGACAGATGCATGATGTTCATCGTCTTCTACGCCGCAGGCACAGACCATCACTTAATTTTCCTTTTCAGTTTGGAATGTATTGCTGCAAGTCGGCAATTGATGCCAAGATTGCAGGACAGGAGCTTGAGAAATATCATCTTAAGTATCTTGTCGAAGCACGTGCCTATGACCTTTCAGGTCATTATACAGCTCGCCTTGCTGGAGGCATATATCACGAGCCTTCTATGGAGGATTACTGGGAAAATTGCGCAGATGACTTCGAGGTTCGTAGACGCAGTTACGGCCGCTTCTCTCTCTCACAGATTTTTGTTTTCTTGTCAGAGGATGTGGGAGGATTATTAGATGATGAGGGAGAGGTTCTTCCTCAGTTTTTCAGAGAGCAAGTCGATACACAACCGTTGCCAGCAGTAGATTGGTATGCCAAAGAATATGCATCAGTCAAGGAGAGGTCAAGTAGAGTTATCCAAAACAGTATACTTTTCCTCGACAGCAAGAAGACAAGGAGGGTAAGTGTACCCAAAGCAGAGCCGCCAGTGGTGGTGAATCCTTCGCTACCTTCCTCGTCAAAACCTAACAAAAAGAAGAGGAGTAACCCTCCCAAGAAAGTACAAGCGCCAAACAATTCAAAGGGCAAGGCGCTTACCACTATTTCACACACGGAGCCTGACAGACAGCCGCTTATCACAGAGCCAGTTCAAAGATCAGCTCAGAGCCCGCCAGTACCTAAGGTTCAAACTCAAGATCCTACACCAGTTTCAGAGCCTTCACCAGTCCCAATTCACATTGAATTGGACTTAGACTCTTCACCTCGCAGTGGGTCTTCTACACACTCTCATCAGTACCTCCTGTCCGTGCAGACCCTTCTAGTAGCATTAGCAGAGATCAATCTTGGATCGAAGCTCAGCTAGGAAGGAAGAGGAGGCAGCCATCCTATGTTCTCAATCATTCTGATTTTGATGACATTTACCAGGATGCGCCAGATAAGAGAGTCAAAAACATGGTTCACGTAGAGAGAAATGCTGACATGGAGATTGTCATTGAAACTGCTGTGCCTCCACAAGGGAAGAGCTTGGCTGAATTGGAATCTCAGGATTTTGAAGTTATCACCGTCAACCTTGGTCGCAGCACACGCCAGACTCGGGTTGATCTTCTACAAGTTGCTACGGACAGTGCTAGGAATAGAATGTTAAAGGACGGAGAAGATAAGGCAGCCCTCAAAGCTGAAATCAGACAGCTTCGCCAATACATTTCTAGCCTTGTGCATAGACCAGAAGCCATTAACACACTTCCACCGATGCTTGAGCCTCCAGCAGAGCAAAGTCAACTCACTCACTTAGTTGCATATGGCAAGCGTTTGGAGGAATGGGAGGAGAAGTTCGTTGCTAGAGGTCGTGCTATGCTTACAGAGTTATATCAGTTGCGATACAATGCACGAGAGCTCCGCATTCGTCTTCAGGATGAGGAACGGGATATGGCAATTATCAAACCCAGAGATGAAATTATGATTGCTCACCTGAGTGTGGCTTATGATACAGTCACGGATGCAGAGGACAGAGAGGCTATCTACTCTTGGAAGACACAATTGGTTTTCAGGGTAAAGATAGAAGACAGTTTAGCATCAGAGTTGGCTGAGAGTAGAGAGCACGTCACTAGTGCACTTTGGTTTGTGAGGACTCTAGTATCTCGCTTACCGTGCCGTTACTAGATTGAGGGTGGTACCTACGTTGAGCTTACCGATGTTCAGTCAGAGCTCCAGGCACTAATTCATACCATTTTCAGTGGGGAGACCATTGGCTGTAAGATTACTCAGCTTACAGTCATGTCAGCATTGTTCGACGAGGCAGCGAGAAGTAGGGGTGAACTTCAGTCTCAGATCACAACTGGTGAGGACATGCTGCATCGACATAGTATCCTTCGTCAGAGTCTCATAGCTCCAGATAGTGATACAGTTAACAATCTCATTGAGGGATTGATTGCTCGAGATCACGACTAGTAAACTTCAGTTCCCACCTCTAAGGATAGACATTACACACACGAGTTGAACTGGGTGTTACCCTTTCAAGTTAACTCGATGTTGTCATCACATGCATACCTATTCTGAGATTTTCACACACTTTTCTTTTTTTAGGGTTTTACGTAAGATGATAGTCTTCCAGTACTCAATAATAAGTGCATGCTCGCACAAATTGTCCATTTTAGATTAGATGTTTGAAACGAGGGTAGTTTCCCAGTTAATTGTATAGTTTACTTAATTAGGGTTTGGCGCATAACTCGCATGCATTGCAAGAACTGTAGATGACTCAAGGTGATTTTAGGGTTCCCTACACCTTGATGTATATAAATAAGAGCTTTTGCTCATTTGTAAATAACTTTTGCTTGAGAGAGAAATATATGCTGCGCCTACCTTGCCCTCAATATTGCTCTTTTGGTATTTGTTCATGTGTCTTCACTATTGCAATTAATTGTTATACCACATAGGGTTTCAAGAGATTGTAATGCTGAATTCTTTCCATAGTTTAGATAAATCTGTTTGAGCATCTTTATCATTGAGGTCAATTGTTATGCCACATAGGGTTCCAAGAGATTGAGATGATAAATCTGTTTTGTGTTAATTTACCATTGTGATCAATCGTTATGCCACATAGGGTTTCGAGAAATTACGGTGATAAATTTGTTTCGTGAATCTTTATCATTATAATCAAAGGTTATGCCACAGAGGGTTTCGTGAGATTGTCGTGATAAAGCTGTTTGTGAAGCCTTTACTGTTTCAATTGAGTGTTATGCCACATAGGGTTCCATAAAATTGTCTTGGTAAAGTCTTAAATCTGTTTTGTGCCCAATAAGCTTGTTTAGATTGAGATGATAGTTGCGCCACCTTGCCTTCAAGTAGAGAATCTAAACTCGTTTATCGTCAGTTAGTCAAACCTTGCTCCGTTTCCTCTCTCTCTGTTTTCCTGAGGAGATTGGATAGATTAAATTTAAGTTGTAGTTAGTAGATCTGCAAAACCAGAGAAAACTCAGCTGCAACGTATAGGTTCTTTCAAGAAAGCCTTGTGCCTCTACAGCTGAAACAAAAAAACAGGACGTAGTTTTAGCTTATTTTCCTTTGCAAGTATATTTGTCAAAGCACAACGAGGGAGCTTCCCCTCCATAATTTGAAGAACACTCATTGTGTAGTGTACGTAGGCTGTTCATAACAACTTCTACTCCAGAGGTGTTAGTTGTTACGCCAACAGATAGTTATCTTTTTCAGAAGCTATATTCAAATTACGGAAATCAACGCACAATCTTATTTCACCATTCTTCTTTTTTAATGGAACTAGATTGGCGACCCATGTGGAGTGCCTCACTAGAAACATAATGCGAGCAAAAAGAAGCTTCTTAACTTCCTGGTAGATCAATGGTTCTAACAGTGGATTCACGGGCCTCTTCCTCTGTCTGAATGGCTTACTACCTGGTTTCAATGGAATCGTGTGTGTAATCAATGAGGTATCATATGTTTTCAAGTCTTCATATCCCCAGGCTATTACGTCCGGGAATTCTTTCATGGCCTATAAGATGCCTTCTCTTTCTTCAGGTGTGCAAACTTTTCCAATAAAAACGTTCTTTACTTGTTCTTCTATCCCCATATTGACAGCTTCGTAGTCATTTCCTTGGGTACTTTGGTTTCTACTCAATCGGTCAAGATCAAACAATCTTTCTAATTCAACCATACCTCTTGGAATAACATTTGTCTTCAAATTCAGGATCCCTTCTGCGTCAAACTCTGCTTCCTCTATTTCTTCTTCATCAATAATTTGTGCTTCAAACACACCCAAGCACGTGAGAAAATCTAGAATTTTTTTATCGTTATCAAACACTTGAAAATTCTTTATATTATCTAGAATTGAAAGCGTCGAGACCAGTTCCACTGTGAACTTCAATCCTTCCATAGCCAAAGGTTCCAACGAACTAGCAGCCTGTGCAAGAGAATTAGCAACGGGATTCTTGAACCTGTAACCTTGCTTGATATTGAAAGCATCAAAACTTTCTATGAGGTCCCACACTCGGTTGCGATAACGATTGAGCCTTTTATCATGACAAGCATACTGTTTCCTCACTTGTCTAACCACTATGTCAGAGTCTCTAAAGGCATGCACAATCTTGGCTCCCTTTTGAATTGCAAGGATCAAGCCATGAATCAAAGACTCATACTCAGTAACATTATTAGTGCAGGAGAATTGGAGCGTGTAGGCACCTAAGCATGCCTCTCCAGTCGGGCTAATCAGCTCAAATCCCACTCCATTTCCTTTCTTTGACTTTGATCCATCGAACCTCAAGGCCCATACTTGATCTTCTATGAGAGTGTTGGGAGGTTGAACATGTGCATCTTGTTGGTTGCATGCTTCTGTAACATTTTCTTCAATCACTAGCTGGACTTTATTATCTTTCACAAGTTCCTCTACTAAGAAATCCTTTTCTTCATTAACCTTCTGACTTCTCTCCTGTAATGTGGCTTGTGGAACGATCTTTGCAACTTGCTCTAAGGCCACTTTGCACATGGCACAAGTGATCTCAAAGTGAAATGCCTCGTGGATTCTACACCAATTTGGAAGTAACAAATTCTTGACAGAGGCGTCTTTACCCAGCTCCGCTTCTTGCTTCACACTTTTCAAAACAAAATCTCTGAAATTTTCAAACATTCCTTCACCTTCACCATCACTTGAATCACTTTCAATCAAAACTTCAGTGGAAGTCATGGCATCTTCTAAAAATTTCCTTTCATTTGAGCTTTGCAACATCAACACTTCTTGATTGACGGGCTTGTATGAGCCCAAATTAGTTTCTACAAACATAATTTCATTACCTTCACCGTATTTAGTGATCATCAATCTAAGCCTAGGTGTGCTCTCGATCTTAATCTGATTTGGAACTCCTCTCCATGGAAGCCACATGTGGGAGAAATCTGTTGCAATATATCCGTTCAACTTCCTAGCCCAATCTCTGCTTAGCAACATGCCATAACCATCAGGTATGTCGACTACAAATATATCAATATAGCTTTGAACTCGAGGATCGGCTGCCAACTGCATATGAATGTTGTTTAACTCTCCAACAACTGGAACCTTTGTCTTGTCTAGCTGGGTTACCTTCTTGGTGGTTTGGAGTGGAACTATACCCAACCTTTCGCACACTTAATGCGGCATGACATTGCTAGAAGCACCGGAGTCGATCAAGCAATTGTGTAACAATTTCCCAAAAATTCTGATTGAAATGAGGAATGGGGCTGGCTCATCTTTCCCTTAATAAAATACCACTGGTTTTCTTCTTTCCTCTGCTACAATATCCTTCTTTTCATCCTTTCTGTCCAATTGAACTTGATTATCTTGGGCAACCTTTTGCGTTTGCTCTTGCTTTTGCTTTTGCTTCGTAGGAAGATTGAACCTAACTCTTCTTTTATCTTGAGTCTTCAACTCCTCAGGCTCACTTGAAGATTTTTGTACCATCCCCACGAAACCTTGAGACTGTTGCGGAGTCTCCCAAGTGTTAAATGGCGCATGAGGCACCTCTTCCACTACATTTGCACTCTGCATGGGACGAGACTGAGTGTTTACGGGAGGATTTCTTGATGAACTAGATGCTTCCTAAGATGTATTCCTCACTACAGGCATTTCATACAAGCTTCCCAGAATAGTATCTCTGACCTCTGAAATCTTCATTAATTCATATGAAGGGAGACTGACTTTCATTCTCTTAACTTCTTCCAGCACATAAGAACTTAGCCTCTTCACATCTTCCCTTGGAAGATTCTCTTTTTGCGGGCATTGCATTAGGTGAACAGGTTGTTGGACAGTCTATTGTCCATTCTTATTTTGCATCACATTCTGTTGTCTATACTCTGGAGAATCCTTAGGAACATTTGGATTATTGCTTGCATTAGGATTCGGTGGAGTTGCGAAATTATTTGGAGGAATCGATGACGTCAGGGGCTCTTTCTGATGATAACTCTTCTGATAAACTTTGGGGGTTGCTCCTCCAGATGTTTGAAAAGCTTGCGCCTCTCTTCTTCCTTCTACCAAAACGTTGTTATTGAGAGGTGGAAAAATATAATTGTCTTGGCCAAGAGGCTCCTCTAAATAGGTGTCTTGAACTTCTGAATATACTTGAGCTCCTTGTGATTGATAGTCTAGCACCCCCACGGGACCATTTGCTGAAGTTGGCGGAAATCTGTGATTAATTTGTGGTGGCGTGTAGCTCTGGTACTCAAGCGGGACATTAACATCTTCTAGAATGAGCGCCTGGTCATATCGTTGTACTGGGACTATCTCGTATACAGTAGTCGGAGGATTCTCAGCACCCTCCATACTCTTCACTTCTCTTTTTAAAATATCAGCAGCTACTTGAAATTCATGACACTGGAGTTCTGAATGCTGATTTGTATTGTGCAATCTACACCATCCTAACATGGCGGCTTCTACCAAGTAAACTTTGTCGACAGGACGGTTCTCTGGAGGTGGCAGGTTATCTAGAGGTGATAGAACTCCTCCGTTGTTGGGCCCTATATTCCAGGACCTTTTCTGATATCCTTGGTTGTTACTTTGATACCCATGACTATTTTCTTGATGGTGTCCTTGGTGGGCATCCTGATGATGTGGAGGATTATTTTGGTATCCTCGGCTAGCATCTTGATGTGCCTGAAACTCTTTAGCATGGACTACATCTGATTATTCCGATTTCTGAAGTAGGTCACCTCAGTTGACAGCCTTTTCATCTGTTCTACCAACTCTTTCATTTCTTCTTTCTCCTCTTGAGTCCTTGTTGGTGGCACTATGTTCTAGAGATAAACAGGCTGCGTTGCTTGAGTCTGGGACAAAGGTATCCCATGATGGAGGACTAGCTGATTGGATGGTGCTTGTATTTGGCTAGCCGGCTGAGGAATCAGATTCAACGCTGGAACCTGCTAGTTCCATGTTGAGCCGAGCGTCTACATCTGATTATTTGTCGTAGCCAGGCCAGTGTATAGTGAGGGCCCAGTTATGTTCTGCCCTAAACCTTGACTCACTTCAACAACCTTAGCATAAGCTTGATTCATATTAGCCAGAGTGGGGTGAGATTTCACAAACATTGCAGTCAAGGGATCCAAGGCCGAATAGTAGATTTCACAACCTTGTAGGGCCTTGCCAAATCTGATCCAAGAACACTGATTTTCTGCCCTTGGAATTTTGACAAACACTTTGCTTGCAACACCCAAATTGCTGATAATAAACTTCAGATTGCTTTGCTTTCTTTTGTCTTGATGCAATGATGAATAAATGCTTGTAAATATCTTCCAAGATGACTCTGCAATTATCTAAAATGAAGATGCAACTATTTATGTGTTTTCAAGTGCATATAAATGAATTTCTAAATGCAAATGCACACCTACAGCCAAGAGGAATTTTCACAAACACTTGGCCTGAAAACTAACACAAAGTAATGCAATTACATGTAAAGACATTTTGTCAAATATGAATGTGCAATGAAAACCCGAGTAGGACAACCATCAATCAATGAAGAATCAAAGAAGATTAAGTCACCAACCAACAAGTAGATAGCTACCCTATCATATGAAATAAGTAACCAATCCAAAGATGGGTTGTGGATGCCTTCATTACCCTCCAAGGACAACTCTTGAGTGGCTGATCCACTAAGAGTGTTATCACCAACAATATCATCCTCAAAAGAATGATCAACCATTACACCACATGAAGAAACCTCAAATTGTACCAAGTCAAACTCTTCATCACTAATATTAGAAAAAAGGTCATTTTCAAATTCATCCTTCATTTGAATGAGTCTTCGAATGTGATCTATCCTTTTTTGCCTTGCCATGTTGATGAGATTGACCTTTGCTTTGACTTCTTGAAGATGTTTTCTTGCATTGGTAGCCACCCACTTAGCCTTTTTGGCCTTCTTCAACCATTCTTCATTCAACATTTCGGACCTTTTCACCTCGTCAATGCCAAAATACACAAAATCAGTCCTCTTATGTTTGATATCTTCATGTCTACCAATAGGTGTAGGGCTGTCATGAAAAGAAGATATCATATCATTGGCTTGTTCATGATCACAAGCTTCCTTGTTATGAGAAGGATGAGTCATCATGCTGCTGTCCTCAAACCAATCTGTAATCATATCATGCCATTCTAGAGTGTCACCTTCATTGTGTGTAATCACATCACTAGTGGCTGTTCCACTAAGTAAAGGATCAACTATCTCAACCATTTCTACATTTTGAGTCTTCAATGGACCTTCATTTATCAACCCACAATCTAATTCTTCACCCAATGGAACATCACAAGAAGACTTATCTTCATGTAGCTGCTCCAAGTTGTCTTCCATCATCACTTGCTCTTCTTTACTCTTGAAGTCCTCATGAAGTGTCTTGTGCTCCGCATCTTCCACTATGTGATTCTCCTTAGGACCAACAACAAGTTGATCACTAGCTGCTGAAAATTCACCATGGAGACTTTTAGATGTCTCGCCATATTTCTTCATCCTCTTGTTCCATTCTTCAGCTATTTTATTCATCCTTTTCAAGCTTTGTTCTTGTTGTTCTAGCAAGGCATTCAATATGTCATTCACCCTTGACTGCTCACATGTCATTGGACTTCTTGCTTGCTTGTGATAATATTCCGGATCCACCATATACTCAACAAATGGAAGGTCATTTTTGATCCATTGTGGAAGTGCACGGTATTCTTGGAAAGCAATCTCTATTTCTTCTTTGGACACCATTTCTTAACCAATAGAAATTCTGATCTGCAATCAAGTAGCTGAAACAAAGTGCAATCTACCCAACAGGCTGGCAAGATTCTTGGATCTGATACCACTATAAATGACCCTGCTCAAATCTGACCTCAAAATGTTGATTGAAGGCTCAAGGAATTTCATCAAACACTTTGCATACAAGGGTCATATGACTGATATAAAATTCCAGATTGTTTTTATGGCTCTTATCTCCAATTAACATCAATAAGAATGTTTGCAAATGACTCTAAATTGACTAAACAATGCCCTAGCATGAATGTGCAACTTATTTTGGCAATATTCAATGCATATATGTGACTGAAATTACTTGCGATATGCATCTACAGCAACTAGTAATTATGACAAACACTTTGGATGCAACCTAAGATGGCATTTATGCACTTATAGCCAAGTGGCATTAATACAAACACTTGGTATGCAAAATTATATCATTATTTATGCCAAAAAGAGAACCTACAGCCAATTGACATTTTGTCAAACAATTGGCATGCATACTATAAGCTGAGTACAATTGATATAGAATTGCTCAATGGCAACTACAAATGACCAGCAAATTAGTATCTCTTATTACAACACAATGATCCAATACAATGCTCATCAATAAGCCAAGACTCTTGGCATTTGCATTGATTACAAAATATGATAATTGCTGGTAAGGAAATATGCACCTACAGATGCAACTCTAAACTTTCCCATATGCAATAAAATTATGAACTACTAATAGTGGAACCTAATTGAATGTTGAAGCCCTTGATGAGAAATGAAGTAGCAATCAAATTCCAAGCAAATTGAACTCCTCTTAGACCCAATCGATGCTTTCACCCAACCGCCCCTGTTCTTGCCTGGCAATACTTTAGATAAATAAATGCAGCCTCTACGCTCTTCGAATTTGTTATGAAAATGATTGCCAGCACCAAAGGAAACAATCCCTCAAGTGCCCACAAAATTATATCTCCTTATTGAAGAGCAATGAATGAAAATGTGATTTCTCTCATGGCTGATCTGCAGACTGGAACAAAATTGCAGACTTCAAATAACTTCCCAAACTCTTCCAAAAATGATTGCAATTAGCACAATGAGAAAGACTGAAGTATCTTCCTCCACTATCCAACTAGGGTTGGTGTTGCACAACCGAAATTGGCACTTAACCAGCGAGGTTTGGTCTTTCACAAACGAAGACTGGAAATCAATAAGCTAAGCATTCAGCTTTAGCAGTGTAGTAGAAAGGTGTATTCAACTCAAGATGTCCAAATGCATAGCCCAAGCCTCTTTTTATACTTTTTCAACCTCATCACCAAGAGACTTCTAGAAGATTCCAGAAATATTCCTTAAGTGACTTTATTATTTTATTATTTTATTACTAAGTCACTTAAGTCACTTTTTATTATTAAATTAATTAAATAATAAGTCATCCCTTTTAATATTTTATTTTATGGGTATAACTTAATAAATAATTAATTTAATAACATCTCTTGATTTAATTAAATCATCAATTAAGCTATCCTCATAAATTATCAATAATTTGGACAACTTAATTAAATAATTTAATTAAATCACCATACCTCCAATTCGGGGAAATGACATCTCCACGCGAGATTGTTCAATCCTGAAAGAATGTCTTCTTGATTGTCGTTGAATCCCAAATTTGGCTACAACACTGGAAATATCTCTCTATGTGGTAGCACCATCTTGATTCATGATAATTTCTTCTCCAATAAACTTCCTTTTGATGAAAATCCCTTCTTTACATCAATGCGGTTCTTAACTGCAAAGATTCTTGAATAGGCCCTCCTAGCGCCAATTCCTGTTGATGTGATTTTTGTGACCGCACCAATCAGCAGAACAAAGTATCTGAAGGCTACTCCACGGGAAAGTGTTGAAAAACACTTTAAGAATTGAACCTTGATTAATCTTCCTCAAACCATCATACAGAAAGATACTCAAAAGGGGAGAAGAATCCGCTATTGGATCAAAACACTTTCATCCAAGACCCTGTGAGTGTGTGATTATTCGTTCCATCTCTAAACCATCTTGACTTCTGGAATCAGCCGCAGCAAGTTATATAAATATCTTAACTTCAAAAGCATCCTGGACATTGCATCGCTGCCAGTTAGGCGTCCATAGCCCTTACAAGGTTGTCGCTACAATTCTCACGAATATTGCTCCACTGCCAGCCAGGCGTCTATAGCCCCGGTGGAGTTACTCGCATGTTCCCAAAACTAATATTTCATAATATTTTTCTTTCATTTTTCATTTTCTCATTTCTTTCTTTTCAGATATTTCTTTTTAGCACATTTTCCTTTCCTTTTGATTCTCCGTCAATTCCTCAATTGGCTGGCAGGCAATGAAGCATCCAATGGGTTTGAGAATTGTAGTGGCGTTGAAGCAAGATGTAAGATTTTTACTTGCCATACCCTTTCCCAAGAAACCAAAATGATTTAGAGTGGAAATAGGTAGGGCATTTAAGATCTTTAGACTCATGTGTTAAGACACAATAACGGGTTAACCTCCCGAGTCGAGTTTATTCTCAAACTGGATGATGACGAGGAAAACAACCTTGGTTTTTCAAAATTTGCACAAAGTCCCGTGGAATCGCCAGATGTTGTGACCTTTTCACACATCACCCCATTCTAAATGGGGATCCCTAATTTTGCTCCATTCTGGTCTTTTGGCTTTGGTTTTCTCTCTCTCTCTCTCTCTCTCTCTCTCTTTCTGTCTCTTTTCTGCTGTCTGCCCTTCCGAGGATGTGCCCGCCTTTGAGCTTAAACGTGAAATTTTGGCTAAGTCTGAGAATTAGGTTTTTGAGTCTTCTGGTCAGTTTAAAGTCAAATGGAGTGAATAAGTTGAAATTTGAGCTTGGCAATACAGTCAGCATGCTTCCAACAAGTCCCCACCAAAATTTCATCAAATTCTGACAACTTACTATTTATAGTAAGTACCTAATTTGGGGCATTTTATCAGCACTTTTGAAGTTTCGATCGTTACACTGCATCTAGAGCACGTCAAGCTATTTGTCTGCAAAATTTGAGCCAGAACTGACAACTTTCTATTTTTAGCAAGCTCACCTTCAAAGGTAGATTTTAGGGTTTGCATGCGAAGTTTTTCAATGCATGTCTGGAGATTCTTTCTGGGTTTTCTGAAACCTACGGGATGATGTAACATGCAAGATGAGATAATAACTTTCAGAACTCAGACTTCGGAGGCTATTTTTAGGGTTTGCATGTTGGAATTTTCTACGCATGTCTGGATATTCTTTGTGGGTTTTTTGAAAGTTTCGCAGTGGTATAACATGCAATCAGGATCAGAACCTTTTTCAGGAGCCGTCTTCATAGGCCATTTTTAGGGTTTACATGTAGAGCTTTTCAACGCATGTCAGGTTATTCCTTATGGGTTTTTCAAGAGCTACGCAGTGATGTGACATGCAAACGGAGTTGGTCACTTTTTCAGGAACTTACTATTTTTAGCAGATCCACTCTGGCAGCCCCCCCCAGCACTTCAGTATCACAAATTGACCGACATGCAACAAAAATGAGGTCAAACGGAGGTCATTTGATCAACATGCAAGTCAAATTAGGGTTTTCAGCTTCGGGACCCAAAATGAGGGGTCAAATGCCAGAATTTTCAAAAACCAGTGTATCTCACTGCGATCAATATCCTTCAGGCTATCCACTGGTAAAATTTGAAGGCAATCGGAGCACTTACTATTTATAGTAAGCCACTTTTGAAACAGACTATAAATAGTAAGTCAGCAGCAGGCACTAGTGTGAACAAGCAGGTCATCCCATGAGGGTCACACCATTCAAATTGCAAGTTGAACGGAGTTGTGGAAGTCATGAAACTGAGCAGTTACTATAAATAGTAAATCACCTCCAGAAACATGCTATAAATAGCAAGTTAGCACGAGATGGTAGTGTGAATAGATCAACTTGATCATGAAGATCCTGTGGCGCGAATTTCAAATCAATCCAAGCTTCAGACATATGAAAATCAATGGGCTTACTAAATATAGTAAATCAGGGGCAAGCAAGCTGAGAAATGTCTAAGTCTAAAGAAGTTCCTGCTCACCCTGTCAAATGCGCCTAGGATGAGAATGGCCGGAGGATGAAAAAGTTTCCAAAAAGAAATTCCTACTCATACCCCAAAATGCGCCCAAGGAGAAGCTGGCAAAAGGATGAAAATTTTCTAAGTCTGAAGTTAAATCCTCCTCAGCATGCCAAATGCGCCCTATCATGAAATGAGGTTGAAAAAATTCGAAGGCAAGTGAAAGTTCCTGCAGGACCCCCAAGATGCACCCTCAGCTTGAGAAGGTGATGAAAAAAAATTCTAAGTATCAAACTTCCTTCACCACCCCCAAAATGTGCCCACTCTTCATGAAGTCATAAGTCAAAGTTAAATCCTCCTCCATACCTCAAATGTGCCCAAGGAAAGAAGTGTTGGTGATAAAAAAATTCTAAGGCATTGATAAATCCTCCTCCTACCCCTAAATGCGCTCTCAAGGAGAGATGGTGATGAAAAAATTCAAAGGCGTTGAAGTCAAACTTCCTCCTCCATATCCCAAATGCGCCCAACTTGCTAGAGGTGTTAAGTGTTGATAAAATTCCGTCTCAACATGTCAAATGCGCCCAAATGAGCTAGGAACTGTTGACGTGGTTTTTGTGACCGCACCAAACAACAGAACAAAATAGTCCGAAGGCTACTCCGTTCTCTCTTGATCAAAGTATTCCGTGTGCTAAGATTGCGAGATAGATCACACGTTCAACTCCAAGGTTCCGAAATACTTGGAACACCCTCAATTGGTTGATGTGTATTGTTGTGTTCTTACGAGGGGACTTACACAATTGTTCAGGCTTCTTGCAGTTAACAACAGATAGATGATTCGAAGGGGATTTTGTGTGTATGATTTGGCAATATAGTTCGTTTTCCTAAAGCTAACCAGAAATGTGTGGAAAGTAAAGGAGTATAAGGCCTAAGAAAATTATATCCTATTCTAAATGCAGGACGTGTGGAGCTCAATTTTGGTAGACTGCAACCGAATTTCACCTAGCCTCACGTCGAACAGCCTCAGTAAAATTGGTGCAATCTTCAAAGGGGATAGCAAGAGATGTTCAAATTATAATTTAGCATACATACACCATCAAAACGACGCATATAAGTATACAAATCACAATCGAAGTTAAACTCAAAATAATTTCCAGTCGACCACGCAAGGCGAACTTATCATCAACAAGCCGCTAGTGGTATGGAATGAAAAGAAGCTATTTCAATAAAACACCACACATCAAAGTAAACTACTTGCATGAAAATTAAGCTACTTGGATTCGAAAGGAAGAAGAGACCTTGCTAGCTATTCATGACAAGACGAATTCCACCATCAATGAAAAGATCTATTATCATGAAAGTGTTACACAACAATCTCCACAAAAGTTTTCAAAGGGAAAACTTTCTTTCTTCTGCACACTAAGCAAAATGTCTACTATGCTTTACTCTCCAATCTCTAGCTCTAAAGCTAATGTCTGATATCTACTTCTAATCTTCTAATGAATTACAAATGAGGGGGACTCCCCCTTTTATAGATAGCCCGGTCCCAAAAGACGGCTAGGGTTACAATCAATAGAGTGGCCAAAATCGCGCCACCTCAGCCCTAACCCTAAAAACTGCCAGAATGGGGAGTGGTACATTAAATGAATCAAAGATTCCCACTCACTCCCAAAAATAGTAAAGGCAATAAATGCCCACAATCAGTCTTCTAGAAGATCCTCATTCAGCAATGCGTTCCTGTTCTCCTTCTCCCTAGCTGCAAACTCGACAAATCTACCAAGTACAGCCTCAACCTCCTGAACCGAAATGGGTGGAATGCAATCCAGCTAAAACTCTAACACCGTGACTGAATGTTCATGCCTAGTACAAGATTTCCTCCAAGCAACCAAGGAATCCTGCGTGCTCTGAATCAAACTGGAGAAAGTGGAAGTGTTCTTGAAATCATCCTGTACGAAGGTCTTAACCTCTGAAAAGAAAGGCGCCAGCCTACCCCTCAAATTATCAACATTAACTTCATCTGGATTCAACCACCTAGCAAATATGGCCTCAAAGGTATTCTGAACTCCATCAATGATATTGGCCATGGCCTTATGTATCCTGGCTGAATCCGCCTGTGCTACGTCGAAGAAACCACGTCTCGTGATTGCTGAAGAATACCATCTGGAAAAGTCGTACCTGTCATTCTCCTGAATGACACCTCCATCAATCAGCAACCGCAACGGGACATGCCTCAATGCCTCAAGACGCTGAATTACTTTACTCTAATAGATAGAAGCATCACCCCAAGCATGATCAACTGCCTCCATCCGTGCTAAAATACTAGAGGCCTGCTGAAAGGCAATGCAAGATCCTCCATAAACTTCTTTGTCTCAGCACGAACCCCTGTGACCCACTTGTCTGCTTCCTGTGCCATTTTTCCTAACTCCATCAAGCCACTGATTGACTCTCTAGGTATCTCTGCTAGAGGCTCTATCACTGGAATCTCCTGCCCTCGAGAACGAGACAACTGCTGCACATATCCAATTAAAGCCTTGTGTTCTCTTTTCAACTTTTTATAATTTCCTTCCTTCTTGAATAACCTATCTTTGAGGGCAAGGTAGGAGTTATCACACTCCTCTACAATCTGTGCACCAGTGGGGCGTCCTAAATCCAAAGTCGTGACCACATAATTCTCAGGCACTGCTTCATTTCGGTCACAATCAACTTGAGGCACGACAACGTGAAAAGTACGGGAACCATCCTCATCAGTTGAGATCTTCGAAAATTTTCTTGCCTTCTTCTGTGGAGGTGCACTGATCCTGTTCAAAAATTCTTCCATCTCAACTGCTGGATCAATCTCCTCACTGGGGCTTCTTCTCATCCTATCCTTAAGCCAATCAGGCACATTGTACTGTATATCGAAGGGTTGTTGTTCCTGTGCCTCTACCTCTCGAACTTGCTCAACCTCTACATCATTCTGACAAGGCTCATCGTCCTCAAGTGGCTGAGTGTCTCCTGAAACTATATCATCATCATCATTCATAGCTGCCTCCAACTCCTGCTGAAACTGAAGGTCAGTAATAGTCCCCTCATCATCCTGCTAATCAGCCCTAATAGGTGCGTTGACACTCTGGCCAACTGACTCTCTCCGTGGAGGCTGATTATTTTCCTGTACTACCTACACCTGATTCAATGCATTCCTCTGATCAGCAAACAAAGAAACCTCCTATATACTTGGAGAACGTGTCTCCAATGGCGTGGGTGATGCAACTGCAACTCGTGGAGGTTCCAGCTGAACAGGCTCCTGTCAAACTAGCTCTTTCCTTTTGGACTCTGGACCTCGTGTGATCTGTTTCTTTCTACCTGTGGTGGGTGTCCTGTGATCTCCCATCAAATTGTAAGTCAAAGCAATTGACCTACTCTTCAACCTGTTCACACGCCTATCAACCCATGCCCTAGTGAATGTCAGGACCGGAATAGAAAGTGTATCCAAATCTGCAACCTCAGGTTCTGACCAATTTGGGAGCAGAAGTGGAGTATCTCTCACTGCTGCATAGTCCGGATGGACAATGTACATATCCTCGTTCACCTGGTCTGGAACCGGAACTTCACACTCCCTGATCAAAGTAATCGGCAACTGAGAGAAAATTATTTTCCTAACTTCAATCTTATCCGCCGCATCAGCCCAATAGTCCTCAATATTTGCCTTGTGCTTAAACTCCTCTGATAGCACCCATTTGATGTTGTGATGTGGATCATAGTGCTGTCTGCTGGTGTGATAGGAAAAGTGATAAAATTGAAGCTCACTTTCAGCCTCTCTAGCTGCCTGTATTGAAGGACACACCTCATCCGAGTTGCCCATGACAATTGGGAATTCAATCCCTCCCTTCTTTTTCTTCTGAATCTTATCATAGGCGAGCAATTGCCTAGATATCTCTAACATTAAAATTCTATCCATTGGGTACTTAGGCAGCCTATATGGGTACGATGAAAAACCTTGCAGCCTAATATAAGAAAACCTTGGAAACTGTATAAACCAGCACCCATACCTTTCAATCAATTCTTGGACCTCCCTCGAGATTCTGTGGTGTAACCGCTCCTGAAGCAATCTTGTGATGTGCATGGTGAAGGCATCGTTGACACGCTTGTAATGGGTAGTACTCGCCAGGTGCAACTGCGGACAAGCGTCATAGATTTTGCATTGGTGAGAGCCACAACCAACAAGTTCCTTGTAAGAAATTCCTTTATACTTTGTCATACGAGCCAACATATAAATGATGTAATAGCTCATGTAAAATGTCTTCGTCCTTCTAAGGCTCAGGAGCTGCTCATGCAAATTATCACTGATCATCTCGGCCCAATTGACGTAGTCTTTCCCTTCCAGCAGGAGGTGGATGTAGTAGAACATCCACGGCTCGAAAATAAATGACTGTGGACAACCACCAACTCTGCTCAGCATCATGATGAGGTCACAGTATTCTTGCTTCAAGTCATCCGCTATGATTTGCTTTGGCAGCTTCGTACGAGAAGGCTTGGGAGTGCTCATCCAGTGAGTGTTAATTGTCTCCGTGCATCTCTCGAATGCAGAAGCATACATCCGCTCAGCTCGCTCTCTGGATTTGTAAACCATGTTCCTGTGCACTGGGATCCCGAAAGCTTCACCAATGGCAGCAGGAGTAAGATTGGCTAGCACTTGGCCGTCTGGTGACATGATCGATCTATGATCCTTCTCATAGTAATTGGCGCACTCCATCATCAGCTCCGAACACTGAATGGCTGGTGGGAAATCAGCAGCTGCATATAATCCGCTTCGAACAATATTGTGCGAAGTGGTCGAAGGTCGATGACTTCCAATCCCCAACATTCTGTTCTTGAAGGCCTCAAGGTTGACGGAGCCCAAGTTGGTGTCTGTCAGCTTACCCAACTTCGAAATGAACTTTGACTCTGGCATGAATGTTTTGCTCAGCTTCTTGATCACAGCTTGCCTGGATGCACCATTGTTATCCTTGCCAGTCGCCCTTGCCTCAGCCATCTGCAGGACAATAAGCATTCATCAGCAAATTAATTCATAAAATAAATAAGATACCTTGCAGGGGTGCCTGTCGACTTTTAAAATTTGAGAAGTTGCAACATTCAGTTCTTCTGCAAACCTCAACTTCTCCTTCACAAGATTTTGAACTTCAACACTTAGAAAAGACTTCTAAGTAAACTTCAGTGACTTCACTATTCTTCAGCAACTCCAATCAGCAACCAGCAAGTTCGCACTTTCTTTTTTTTAAACTCTCAGCAACTTCAACTCAAGGCGTCCTTCTCCAGAAGTCTCAACAATTTCAATTTTGAACTTCAACAAACAACAAGTTCGCACCTCTTAGAGCCTCAGCAATATTCGAGCCCTTCAACACTTGCATCCACTTTGAAATTCGAATTTCTCCACTTCAGATTTTGGAAACCAACTCAAGTCAAGTGGTCCCTCTCAGCTTCTCTTCAGCAACACTTCAGCCTTAGCAAAAAAATTCGTACTCTTCAAGCTTCAGCAATGCTTAGCAACAATCTTCACTTAGAACAAATTCGACTTCTCCAGCTGTGAACAAGAAGTGAGAAACTTCTCAATTTTATAGTCCAAAATCGAATTCTAGAAGGAGCCAATTATAGCCAGTACATTTAATTTCCACTACTCCACTTGAAGAATTCGAATTTTCCCTCTCTGGTATTTCTGACACTTGTCCGAGAATCTTAATCTTCTAGAAGTTCAACCTTGACTGGCATCTTTGAATTTATTTTCGAAAAATTTAATTTAAATTCATCTTTTTAATTCACCAGTCGGAACTCTGTCACTTGAATTCGAATTTAACTTCTCATCAGCTCTGGAAAATTCATCATCAAAGAACTCAATCAAAATCGTCTAGGCAACTCACTTCAAATTCATCATTCAAATCATTTTCCTGTCAAGAGTCATTTTATTCAAATTTGCCTTAGAGAATTTTAAATTTTCCCTTAGGAAAATTTCACAATCTTGAGCACTGATTAAATCCTTCATTGAAAAAGTGTTGGCGAAGTGCGGAAGACATGGAAATCCATCTATCATCGCAAATGTTCAGTACCCAGAAGAGAATTTTCTTTAGAATGCTTCGAATCCATGGGTACCCAACGAACAGGTTCATTTAATTTTTAAATTTTGAACCTTAGAAAATATTATTCTATCAAATTAAATCCATTCTTCGCCTGTGATCATCTTGCGTTGCTCTCGCTTGAGAAATTTAAACTCATCCTGCATTATCATCATTCCCTGACTTCATCCCTGAAAAATTTGCCAGTGTTCTAAGAAAAAAATTCATCACCTTGAGTTCTAGGCGTATTTTCTAAGGAAGAAAATACTTGCCTTAGAAAATATTTTAAATCATCTTGCACTTTGAGAATTTGCTTTAGAAAATTTTTATTTGTTTGCCAGTGAGAAAAACATCAACCTCACTCAGAAAAATTTCCATGAGGGCGCTTAGCATATTTATCTTCACCACCCCACACGCCTTGGAAAAATTCTCTAACACTTACCACCTTGGGCGCATATGGCACTTGAAGAGGGATAATGCCCTTATTCACCCTTCATCACGCCTTAGAGCATTTTCAACACTTTTTACCCCAGTTACCACCTTATCTTTACTTTTACAACCTTAACTTGGTCGCATTTAGGCATTCAAGGAGGATGACTCTTCAACTTCACCTTTTTTGTCTCTACTTGACCTCTTTTGGGCGCATTTCCATGTAGGTGAGGGATGAAAATCTTTGACTCGTTTGACTTATCTCCTTCTTGGGCACATTTCCATGTAGGTGAGGGATGAAAATCTTTGACTTGTTTGACTTATCTCCTTCTTGGGCGCATTTTGGCATAGCTGGTGGATGAAACATATTACCACGTCCTTTGTGACCTTTCACCTTCCTTGCTTTCGTCTTGACATGCATGCTTTTGGGCGCATTTGGCCTATGGAGAAGGATAAATTTGTTTGACCACTTTGACTCCCTTGCAATCTGGGCGCATTTTACCCCTTGAGGAGGATGGGCGCATTCTGAGGGGTGAGGAGGACGAGTTTAATACTTAGAAAAATTTTCAACTTCCATGAGTTTCCCTTGGGCGCATTTTGCTATGCCTACAGGATGAAAGGTGTTGACTTTCATTGACCACTTGCACTTTAGGCGCATTTTGGCCTAGATGAAGGATAAAACTTCACACTTAGAATTTTTCTAGTTCTCATGCTTCAAGGTGGGCGCATTTTGGCCTGTGTGCAGGATGGAGTTCCAGACTTAGGATTTTCCTCGTTTTCGCCAATTTTCGTGCCCTACTATTTATAGTAAGCCCTCTGGATTTTGCATCTCTGAAGTTCAGAACGGCTTGAAATTTTGAACACTGCATCCTCATGACCTTATTGTCCTGTCGACACTGCCATTATTAATCACCCTGCTATTTTTAGCCCATTTCTGAAGATGATTTACTATAAATAGTAACTGCTTGTTTCTGATAGCTTCACTGCTCCGATTAACTTGAAATTTGAATGAGGCGCTCCTCACCACATGACCTGACTATCGACATCAACGCATGCACCTGATTTGCTATTTTTAGCCTGTTTCCAAATTGACTTACTATAAATAGTAAGTGCTCCATTTGACTTGAAATTT